>JAUMGZ010196660.1:0-12819 GCA_032359645.1 Pododesmus macrochisma | reverse complement strand
CATATCATATTTCATCACAATACAACACATCTTATTTCATCACAAAACGACACATCATATTTCATCACAATACAACATATCATATTTCATCACAATACAACACATCTTATTTCATCACAAAACGACACATCATATTTCATCACAATACAACATATCATATTTCATCACAATACAACACATCTTATTTCATCACAAAACGACACATCATATTTCATCACAATACAACACATCATATTTCATCACAATACAACACATCATATTTCATCACAATACAACACATCTTATTTCATCACAATACAACATATCATATTTCATCACAATACAACACATCTTATTTCATCACAATACAACATATCATATTTCATCACAATACAACATATCATATTTCATCACAATACAACACATCTTATTTCATCACAATACAACACATCATATTTCATCACAATACAACACATCTTATTTCATCACAATACAACACATCATATTTGACATAAATACAGCATATCGAATTACAATAAAACCTATTTGATCAAATCACAGCAAAGAACAATTTGTGTCTCAATATATACAATATTTTTATTTTAGAAGAAAAATACATCATATATCTACAATGATGCCGATTAAGCATACTTTATATCTACAATGATGCCAATTAAGCATACTGTTTATCTACAATGATGTCGATTAGGCATACTTTATTTATACAATGATGTCAATTAAGCATACTTTATATCTACAATGATGTCGATAAAGCATACTTTATATCTACAATGATGCCAATTAAGCATACTGTATATCTACAATGATGTCGATTAGGCATACTTTATATATACAATGATATCAATTAAGCATACTTTATATCTACAATGATGTCAATTAAGCATACTTTATATCTACAATGATGTTGAGTAAGCATACTTTATATCTACAATGATGTCGATTAAGCATACTTTATATCTACAATGATGTCAATTAGGTATACTTTATATCTACAATAATGTCGATTAAGCATACTTTATATCTACAATAATGTCAATTAAGTATACTTTATATCTACAATAATGTCGATTAAGCATACTTTATATCTACAATGTTAACAATTAAGCATACTTTATATCTACAATGATGTCAATTAAGCATACTTTATATCTACATATGATGTCGATCAAGCATACTTTATATCTGCAATGGTGTCAATTAAGTATACATTATATCTACATTAATGTCGAGTAAGCATACTTTATATTTACATATGATGTCGAGTAAGCATACTTTATATCTACAATGATGTCAATTAAGTATACTTTATATCTACAATAATGTCGATTAAGCATACTTTATATCTACAATAATGTCAATTAAGTATGCTTTATATCTACAATAATGTCGATTAAGCATACTTTATATCTTCAATGATGTCGATTAAGAATACTTTATATCTACAATGATGTCAATTAAGCATACTTTATATCTACAATGATGTCGAGAAGGTATACTTTATATCTACAATGATGTTGAGTAAGCATACTTTATATCTACAATGATAACAATTAAGCATACTTTATATCTACAATAATGTCGATTAATCATACTTATATCTACAATGATGTCGAGTAAGCATACTTTATATCTACAATGATATCAATTTAGCATACTTTATATCTACAATAATGTCGATTAATCATACTTTATATCTACAATGATGTCGATTAAGCATACTTTATATCTACAATGATGTCGAGTAAGCATACTTCATATCTACAATGATTTCAATTAAGCATACTTTATATCTACAATAATGTCAATTAAGCATACTTTATATCTTCAATAATGTCAATTAAGCATTCTTTATACCTACAAAAATGTCAATTAAGCATACTTAATATCTACAATGATGTCGATTAATCATACTTTATATCTACAATAATGTCGATTAAGCATACTTTATATCTACAATAATATCAATTAAGCGTAGTTAATATCTACAATAATGTCAATTAAGCATACTTTATATCTACAATAATGTCAATTAAGCATACTTAATATCTACAATGATGTCGATTAAGCATACTTTATATCTGCAATGGTGTCAATTAAGCATTCTTTATATCTACATATGATGTCGATTAAGCATACTTTATATCTACAATGATGTCGATTTAGCATACTTTTTATCTACAATGATGTCAATTAAGTATACTTTATATTAGCAATAATGTCGACTTAGCATACTTTTTATCTACAATGATGTCAATTAAGCATACTTTATATCAACATAATGTCGATTTAGCATACTTTTTATCTACAATGATGTCAATTAAGCATACTTTATATTTACAATAATGTCGATTTAGCATACTTTTTATCTACAATGATGTCAATTAAGCGTACTTTATATCTACAATAATGTCGATTAAGCATACTTTATAACTTCAATGATGTCAATTAAGCATACTATATATTTACAATAATGTCGAGTTAGCATACTTTATATCTACAATGATGTCAATTAAGCATATTTATATCTACAATGATGTCAATTAAGCATACTTTATATCTACAATGATGTTGATTAAGTATACTTTATATCTAAAATGATGTCGAGTAAGCATACTTTATATCTACAATGATGTCAATTAAGCATACTTTATATCTACAATGATGCCAATTAAGCATATTTAATATCTACAATGATGTCGAGTAAGCATACTTTATATCTACAATGATTACAATTAAGCATACTTTATATCTACAATAATGTCAATTAATCATACTTTATATCTACAATGATGTCGAGTAAGCATACTTTATATCTACAATGATTTCAATTTAGCATACTTTATATCTACAATAATGTCAATTAAGTATATGTTATATCTTCAATAATGTCAATTAAGCATTTTTTATACCTACAAAAATGTCAATAAAGCATACTTAATATCTACAATGATGTCGATTAAGCATACTTTATATCTACAATAATGTCGATTAAGCATACTTTATATCTACAATAATATCAATTAAGCATACTTTATATCTACAATAATGTCAATTAAGCATACTTTATATCTACAATGATGTCAATAAAGCATACTTTATATCTGCCATGATGTCAATTAAGCATACTTTATATCTACAATGATGTCAATTAAGCATACTTTATATCTACATATGATGTCCATTAAGCATACTTTATATCTACATATGATGTCAATTAAGCATACTTTATATCTACATATAATGTCGATTAAGCATACTTTATATCTACAATGATGTCAATTAAGCATACTTTATATCTACATATGATGTCGATTTAGCTTACTTTATATCTACAATAATGTCGATTAAGCATATTTTATATCTACATATGATGTCGATTAAGCATACTTTATATCTACATATAATGTTAATTAAGCATTCTTTATATCTACAATAATGTCAATTAAGTATACTTTAGCGGCACAATAATATATGAAAGTAAGAAGAAATAGATAGAATAGGAATACACATCAATGTTACAACCTCCTCATTTGATGTGACAATTATTATTTTGCAGGCACATTGGAATATTATATGTACTTTAATGTGCTAATGATACGCTAGTTGTCAGGAAATATATTTTTTCAAAAAGTGTTCCCGTCAGTTAGTTAGAGCTTACGTGTCATATACCCCACATGGTAACAGAATGCAAGAGTTTGATATTTGATAATTTCAAACTCTTAAATTTGGAACGGATAATCACATAAGCGATGAACAATTATATATATATATATATATACGTATTTTTTTTAAATTTTACAATTTAAGTTTATATATGTTCTCTTGGTAAATGCACCAGAACAGTTGTCCTTGTAAGTCTGTGAGGACACTTCATCTATTTTCATTCCGTAACTCTGACGTTATCGTTCATAAAGATACTGTATATAGTTTCTTTAGTTGCAGACACGAGTTAATATATTCTTTCTGGATACATACAAAGTAATGAATCTTCTGAAAAAAAACACAAGACCGATAATAAACACAGCAAAATCACGACACTCGCGGTGAAAATCAATCAATTATTCAGACCTCTGAGGTTTTGAACTTAAATACTTTTTGAATAATTTACCATTTTCAATTTTCCACTTAAGAAGTTCTCTGTGCACAGAGATAAAGATTTAGATTTACACCGAAGAGACGACGGGATGTTTGGGCGTATTTCCTCGACGTAAACAAAAAGGATATAAAATCAAGTTAAACCAATTCCACGGTGCTTGCTTATCATAAGTTAACTTGTAAATCAATATCTTTATTTTAACTAAGGGATAAAAAAAAGAAGTCATCGTCAAAGCGAAGAAGCTTTGCCTGTCGTGAAAACCATACAGTTTGATTACACTAGAGTTCGCTTCTCTCCATGTATTTCCGACAAAGCGAAGAGAAGAATGTTCTTTCTAAAACCTACTTTCAAATTTCTATGTGTTAAAAGTATTGGTGATTTTTTTTTTAAAATGACTTGAAATATTCTCTACATAAATAACAAATAACACTTACAAACTCACATTTAGAAACCGGAAGTATGCATATAGTGCACCGGAAATAATCTTTTTGGCGTTGTTCAAGTTGCATATTGTCTGTTAAATTTTGGTATCATTATCCTCTTCCAACACTAAATTCTCTTAAAAACTATACAGCTAATTTTGTCAGTTTTGAACACGTTCCAACATGTTGAAAAACTGCGATCTTTGTTTTAGTATCTTTACGTATGAATGATGGGTAATATTCTATTCACCGCCCTACGTGAAGATTTCATCAAGTAATTATATTGCAAAATGAAACTGGTTTGTTTTCCGTCGGAAGCGATTTATCGCAGTTTGAAATATTCTCGCTAAATGAGCAGAGCGATGGGGAGTCAACACCCGTAAGACACAATGTTTGCTACATATATGTCAAGTCTTCAATTAGTGTTCATCTTAACAAAACAAGCCTTTTTACTTATTATACTATACAGTATGTTGAAAACGTGGGTGTTTGCCCACTATAAACTAATAAAGCTACTTTGCTGAATAGTTGATTCAAAAGTTGTGATGATTAAATACTAGGAATAGTCTAGTGCTCATGGCTACTATTCAATTGTCGTTAATATTATTGCTGTTTATACTTTTTTGGACGGATCTTAGTTTAACTTTCTTCCCTCGGATATTCTTGTTGTTGGATTAGCGGATACAGAGGGGCGCACCAGGCACGCGCCTTTCTGAAACTCACTTATTGTCATATAGAAATACTATACATCTACGAGTAAACATGAATGCCCGTTCAGATTTTGTGTTTCGCCCCCTAGGTGCATCCATCTAAACTGAAATCCTGGATCCGTCGATAACTGTTGAATTTGTTGGATTCCAAATGTCCAACCACGACTGCTATCGTGTGTGAGAAATACAAGATGTTTAAAATATGAAATATAATAATTTTTGATAAATTTTAATCTGACCGGAAACGTGTCCATCTTATCATCATTTGGTCAATAAAACATTTTTCATTCTGATCAGTTATCAACCCTTTAGAACATGAGCAGACTGCAGACAACCGCGTGCAATCGTTAATAAGCCCTGCATATGTTTGATATTGATGTGTCCATTTTTAAAATAAGTTCACTATCATACATAAACAATTTTTAACACCAACCAAAAAGATACGAGTGTTGAGATGATGAGGAAAATGAATTTATATGAAAACATTTGACCGTGTTTTATGTGATAAAGATTGACAACAGCGGCGATAGGAGTGTCAGACTGAAGGAGAAATTGTGCTAATTAACGACACGGGGTATACTTTAGTTAACTCATTTAATGACTTACTTGGCAAAACCTGCAATAAATTGCTCGTTCGAGGGACATACAGAATCAAATTTGATATTCTCCAATCAAGTATGTAATTAATGTATTGCTCATCAGATGTCAGTAAGGTTTTCACGTTTCACAATTTACTTATGTCGTAAATGACTTACGAGATAACTGTTTTCCTTGATAGTCCCATGACGTATATTGTTTGATCTATTTTCACATATAAAAGGATGCATCCGAAAAGTAGTAAATACGAAAACCAAAGACGATTTTCAAAGTACAAACGTCCATGGGCATGGGTAAATCAAAGGAAAACGTAGGACACAGAAAAAACAACACAAATTATACATTTATTAACTAAAAAAAGGAAATATCACAAACTTCAATTAAAAACTAGAATCGATTTAGCGTAAGTTTTCTTCGTCTTCGTCAAACCCTTCCTCTCCCTCCTTTCTTCCTCCCCACCAAGCCGCCTTGCAATAACATTTTGTAACATAGCTGTTTACTGCTACATGCATTGTGGCAACCCTTAGTGGAACAAACTCCCTTAGTGTTACACTAAGGGTTTTTGTTACACTAAGGGTTTTTGTTACACTAAGGGTTTTTGTTACACCAAGGGTTGCCACAAAGCACTAAACACTGTGTCATCAATGAATTTTATTGTTAAATTTGAGTTGTATTTTGCGTTCATGTTAACATCAACTGGCTTTTATGCCTTATGCCAATGCTTGTTGCGAACTTGTGGACGGTAGTAGGTTCTTGTTCCTTAAGTCAAAGTTTTTTTTACCAACGAAAGCAAAGAAAGAGAGGAAAACAAATCAATAGGGTAATTGGCGACTGTAAGTCTTTGTGAGAGACTTAGAATGGTCATACCACAAAATGTTAAAATCGGTGTGAAATTCGAATGTACATGTATATGAAACGGACCGAAACGTCGAACAACTGGAAGAGCTTTTTTACAACGTTGTCTCAGTCCAAAAATGAAGATCAAGCCATTATTCACGAAATATTACTATACAAACATAATCTTGCTTTACCCCCGTAGCCCGAATCACATGATCAACGGTCAGTGTCAACGGTAATAAGGGTCAACGGGAGCTAAGGCTGTCGCAGCTGGGTTGAAATAAATACCATTTTTGTTTTACATTGTGAGGTCGTGAACCCCTTGCAATGTGCAGTCTTTTGTTTTTACATTGCCAATACATTAAACTCTGGAATCAAGGTTCAGTCATTGCTATTCATAGTAAGAACATGAACTCTGCAATGTTCAGTCTTTGTTATGGTTATACATTGTAAGGAAATCAAACCCTATACCCCTCCCCCTAAGACGTTCAGTGATACATTGACAGAACATTGACCTCTGAATTGTTAGATTACATGGGAACTTTACCATATACTCATTGTTGAGAGGAATTTTTTATGATATGTTTTGATGAAATAGATAAAAATTTCACGTGTTCTTGTGATGCGCTAATAAAAATTGAGCGCCATATGTTAAAGATATATAAAATAAATGTGATGCTATACTTTGGCAATTTATTGCTCCGCTAATGAAAACAATATGTTCTGGTTATATATATCTTACGGACTACTGGTTATATATATCTTGCAAACTATCTACCTCCTACTTAAATTTACGGTTTATAAAATATCTTCACGAACTTCATTACTAGCGATTTATCCAGCTTAAAACATGCAATAATATTCATCTTCAAAGGACGGTTGCATCTCGAGAAGAAAGAGCAATCAGAAAGCGTATTCAGCAGCTAATAGTATTCTTCATACCAGCTTTATACATTAATGCTCCAGACGAAATTATATGTGTTTTTCATGCTAGGTAAACACGCACACTTGAATATAAATGTTCATTAGAACATATACAAAATATTAGTGAAAACTTAATTGGTAATCAAATAAAGAACGTAACACTGCACATGTTATGTAAGACCAGCGACGCTGAACGCTATTCACTTTAACGATTGTCTTCGTTTTCTATAATTGTGTACACATCGTCGACGTGGATTGGTGAGTATCCAGGAAACCCATTTAACTTTTTATAATGCTACACACGTTTTAAAGTCTAATTGATAATCGGATACAATTAATCAATAATTAATATGTTTTCTCTGTTCGACTTTAATGGGGACATTGTACGAAGGTTGGCGTAAGGTACCCTCAGTTAACAACAAGTACTGGTTGAACTTTAATACTTTGTCTGTGGAAGTAAAAGTACCGACCACACCTTACCAATGCACTTATGAATGACAACGTCAATTAGGTATGACGGCTAATTTCGGTCAAATGTCATGCTGTCGCGTTGCAACTATCAAATACGACACCACGACGGCACTACAAACGCAGGAAAATAAGGTTTTTTGTAATGTGGCACTTTTTTGTTATTTGTTTTTGTGTTTTGTGGGATTTTTTCACCTTATACAATATGTACTGTCGTACTGTCATTTTGTGTGTGTTGTTTGTTTTTGTGTTTTGTGGGATTTTTCACCTTATACTGTCGTACTGTCATTTTGTGTGTGTTGTTTGTTGTTTTGTCGTAATGGTGTTTTTGCCATTCACAACCGACAACACGACACAACCCGCCATCATACATGTTTCATGCATTGCGAAGCATGTAATATGTTTTTCTGCAGTAATACACTTAGCACCAACCCGTACATTCGAATTTAATAGCTCATCTTTACACACAATGATGCTAATCTAAGCTGATTCCGATACAATTGTATCTAACAGCTCAGCAATACAGGAACGTGTTGTGGTAAAGCTAAGCGCACGCTTGCAATTAACTATCAAATGAAAATCAAACATTTTTCTGTTGATCTTAATACATCAAATGTTTAATGAGTTACCCTGTGCATGTTAACTAACATACTTAGATATCTCTGTATGGTATACGTGACTCTACGGCATTCTGCCTTACGTATCTTTCCCCAACTTCTGGCTGCTATTTCAGTTTTGATATCAACATTTTAAAAAGTAAATTTCAAGATATTTTGGAAACAAAGACATATTAGACTTATTCGAGGACAGCCATGTTTCTGTCTTCCGATAGTAGTAAGTTATAGTTTTATAAGTAGATTTGAAGAGATTTTAGAAACAAAGACATGTAATTCATATTCGAGGCCAACCAATTATGTGTTTCCCGTTGTAGCGATTTATGGTTTTATAAGTTAAACATTTAAAAGTATATTTCAAGAACAAAGACATGTATAATACTTATTCTACGCCAGTCATGTATGTGTCTTTCCGTAGTACCGAGATATGCGGATCATTAAACTGCTATAATGTATCATTCAAGGCTGACAGTTTTGGAAGCATTTTAATTTTCAGTTATCCCCTCGGTAAATGACTAACCAAATTCTGTCAGATGTTGTTTGAAGAAGCGAACGTGATTAACGAGCTACAGTACGTGAAGAAGCACGTGAGGTGTCTCGTGATCTTTGTTTATATCTTTGTTGATTTCATCCCAAAGAAATATTCAAGAATAGAACTTTTTATAAATATCGACTTGCACGCAACACTGTAAGTTTTTTTATGATCATTAATAGCCGCTATTTACTTCAAACGTGTATGTATTCCAGGATTGTATTAGTTAAGACAGTGGACTTGACCTTCGCATATACTGTTTGAAACTGTGTTGGTAAATGGAGCTTTGTCAATTGTAATTTATTGGTTTGTGGCTAAACTAGAGGGAAAAATCAAAACTAAACATGCTAACTATCACAACTATTATTTCCTTTAGTGCCGCAGAAATTCGCCAATGAATCTAGGTATAAACAACCGTTTTCAATAAGATGTAATGTTTTATACAACGCATTCCCCCGAACGGATAGTTTTTTTTACCACACACACATATTTGCCAATTTGCCGGGAATTTTGTCATAGAAAAAAAAGGAGAAAAACTTCTGGAGGACAATTGCCAACTTTCTTCCCCGCAAGCTACGGCCCTGAGTAAACGGTAGTTTGACGGTCTGTCACAAATGTTACACCTCTATACGAATGCGTCAAACCATCATATACAGGACCTATATTGTTTGTCTTTGTTTTATTTGCGTTTAAATTCTCTTTCAACAATGATTAGGTCATATCAAAATTGTGTCAGCTTGTGCGCACTAATGGCGACTTTATAGTGCAGTCTCTCTGGAATATCTCGCCGCAGACACATTGGCATGATACTTCTTTAGGTGACATTATCTTGACACCTATCTAACCTAGTCCTTGTCATACCCAGACGTACTAAACGCTTAGAAAGAAGCGAGATTATAACTTATTGTTAACGTCTTAGGCTTTCCGTGGCCAAGGATCGAATCCGAGCCTCTCGCTCACGAAGCAAACATTCTTCCACTCAACCAGTCGTAGTGGACAGATAGAACATGTTTTGTAAATAATCCATTTGTCACTTTTGCAAATAAAAAGCTATCAGAAGTATAATAAGTAGTTTTTCTAGTAACATCTAATCATCTCAATCGGAATACCTCGGACGAGCACCGCTCCAATGAGCGGTATCTGCCGAGGAGTTCCGAGTGCCAAGATCTAGCACAAGAGCCCTGGCTCTACTTCCGGCGTGTCTGGTGGCATTTCTTCAATTTAAACTGACACGAGACTTGCTACATCTAGTTAAAGGCCTTAAAACTCATTCATTAAACCAAGGTGTACATCAACTTCGCGTCAGTTCTTGATTGACCAAAACTCCTTCACCAAAACATTGATTGGCACGAGAGACCGGGCCACTGTTAATAATTTACAAGTGCATCTTGGCGGAAGGCAGAAGAGGAAAGTCTCAGCAGTTGACGGATGACCTGTCAAGACTGTTTACTATTAGTTGATATATGATCCGCGGAAAGATTTAAGTGGATTATACGATTTATATTTAATATAAAACGAAACACTTATAATGGCATTCAAATGTTCAAATTAACACATTGTTAAAAAGAGCAGGTTTGGGGCCATTTCAAAGTAATATCAAGCAACCAAGAAAAAACACCGATATAATGACATTTCAGCGATGGTTAATTGTCAAAAACAAAAGTTTGTTTGTTTTGTATAGGTCATATCGAGGTTGTGTATGCTTGTAACAGTGTGAACTAATGACGACTTTAAAGTGCTGTCTTTCTGAAATATCACGCCGCAGTCACATTGACGTGATACTTCACTCGGTCACATTATTCTGACACCGAGTCAATCAGTCCTATTCTTACCCAGTAATGCTGAGCGCTTAGCAGGGAGCGATAATATTGCCTAATTTTAACGTCTGGGGTTTTGAAGCAGCCGAGATTCGAACCTCTGCCTGGGATTGTAACACCAGCCTACCAGCACGAAGCGAACGCTCTACTTCTTAGTCACCGCACTGGTTGTCCAAAAGAAAAGTTATAAAGAAAAGAGAAAAGCATTAGTAGAATTTGTCATATGAACCCTGCTCCAAATTGTCACGTATGGCGTTTCGGGTCTATTTATATGATTAATCCATTTTGTCTGTCAGTCTTTGGTTTTTTTTTATATGAGTAATCCATTTTGTCTGTCAGTCTTTGGTTTTTTTATATGAGTAATCCATTTTGTCTGTCAGTCTTTGATTATGTGAAATCATGTTGGTTGTTGTAACGCTAGTCTGGTTCCCGAACACGCTTGATATCCCTTTAGCAAAGAAATACGATAGCCAGCGTGTTCAGGAACCAGATTATTCACAATAACGCTATCTTTACCAAATAGGGCTTGGTTGTCCGAACGTGTTACGTAAACAATTTCCAAGTTAGACTGTTCGTCCATCTTAATTATTGGCAAGACCGTATTTGAGTGTTTTCATGTGGTTTTGCTTTTAAAAAAATCGAAAGTTGTCAATTTGTGGAATACCACCCGAGCTGCTTGACATGGTCTCGCTCACATAGATATTGTTCGTGCTGTCTTGGATTCAAAACAAATGACTGTAGCCAAAATTACGCATTTGGGTTCAAAGAATCAAAGTAATGTCATATGAACATAAATGAGTTAACGCCATGATCAGTCAAGTCAATAAGCTTTAAAATAAAATCTTATCAATAATCATATTTTGAACAGAATGTAACAAAACAATGCAACTGAACGACTATGAGTTTTACAAAGAACACGCAACGGACACCAATAACATAATTAAAGCTGTCATAGAAGACAAAACCCAGGATATATTGAAATATTCACAAAAATGTGCCAGAAAGTAAACCGGCTCCAGAGGAACATATTGCGTGTGACCACCTACCGGCAGCACGTGCACGTCATCTAGAAATTCACGTGTAGATCATGTCCTATCTGTCTACCATTTCATTTTATATCTACCATCTGCATCATCTATAAGCATTACAACGAAATTGTAGATCTCTAAGATATATTTAGAAGTAAAATTTTTGATAAGTTTACGAAGGAACGCGTAATCTACGGTCCAGCTGTTGTGTATAGTATCAAATCTTCTTTGGTTCACCTCCTGCACCTAGAAATCTCCTATAGGAACCGAGCTATGGAAGCCCACAAAGAGAGCATGAACGAATGCATAATTGCATACATATCACGTGCAGCTTTTTATCTGCCTCAATTCTTTTCAATTTAATTTGTAACTTCAAAGCATAATTATTTTTTTTCTTGTATACTCGGTTGAATTTTACTAAACTCACGAATGTATCATCCCCAGTACGAAACACGTCTCCGAATTGATGTTTTGAGACGAACAAGCGGTAACGCCACTGTACGGGCTAATCACGAAACATGTCTTTGATTCCTGTTCGTTCTTGTCATTGTTTCATTCCTATAATTCAACAATAGCTCCGACCAGAAGTCTCGCGTTATCTGCAACGTTAAGTCTGACCGAATTGCTAATTCCAAAGAATGTTAACAAACCTCGAGCTATCGTGCCTGATTTTTCCAAAAGCACGTCTTCTAGTTAGATTTCTATTTCACTTCTTTATGTGTGCAGAACAGCAACTCGTAGACTTGCAATTCCCACTGAAAATTCAGGCAAGAT
>JAUMGZ010196649.1:0-12819 GCA_032359645.1 Pododesmus macrochisma | reverse complement strand
ATCGATGTATGAATTAATTATCTTATAATGTCACTTTTAGTTTACCTCTCTGTGCCAAATTCTTCTTCTTTTCTTGTCCGTTTATCAGGTTCTTTTGTTTTTGGTTTTTGCTGCAGCATCACTTAAAGACACGGCTGAGAGAATCAAATGTAATGAAAGGGATTTCCTACTGAACAGTCACTTTTTTTTTATAGAAGTCTGTGATGTTTCCATTTTTAGTTAATAAATGTATATTTTGTTAATTTGTCTGTGTGCGTCCAACGTGTTCCTGATGTTTGCAAATGTCCATGGACTTACGGCATTAGAAAATCGTCTTGGTTTTTCGAATATACTGCTTTTATTATACAAATGTTATCTTCTTTTTTTTTAACAAACACTGATACATTATTTCAGATAAATAAAGTGTATAATTGATATAATGTTTTGTTAATACCAATGAAGGTAAAACAAGTATTAAATTTGTTGTCTTTTCTTTCAGAGTGAAACCAATGCCAAAGAAGCAAGGTAGAAGTTCAGCTACTGGCATTTATTCAACACGAAAACTCGATTCATAACTACTTTAATATTAATATGTGTGCAGTAAATAAATTACGATTCTAAACATTTCTTTGAAATAGTGAGATGTAAAGTCAAGGGCATAACACATTAATGATATTATACATTCCCATCTAGTGTGTTTATCTATAGTGCACAGTTTGGTATTTATATCCTTTTATGCACTATCGCTGTTAAAAAAACCACATGCGTAAGACTGCAAACTGGAATGTCTATTTATGGAATACAAAAATGCAACCTGAATCATGCTTCCGATAAATATGATATTTATAAGAGGAAGCCACGATTCAAGTAAATCTTTAAATGCATACATGGCTGAAAATAATAAAATATGAAATATGAAATCAACTTTTAAGTTGTGAAAATTTGGCCTTTTGATCGACTTTGAATTTTCTCTAAACTTAAATGTGACGACGACAATAATTCTACAATTCTATTCAAGTCTAGATCAAAAATGTCCTACTTATACATGAAGTCCGGAGATAGGGTACCAACTTAAATATTTCCAAAAAATCTAAATAATCTAAACCGTAAAATGAAGTATCACACTAATAAATGAGACTTTTAAAATGTAAAGACGAGTCTTTTAATAATTAATATATAAATAGGTCTAGCTATCTAAACAGGACAATTACACATATTTACAGACAAGAAGTCAATAACAATTTCGTATTTGACGTTTTGCAGATTTGCAGGCTCTGCTGTTTATTACGGGATACAGCTAAACGTTACAAATGTGTCTGGAGATCGCTACCTGAACATATTCCTGATGGGCATAGTTGAAATTCCGGGTAATGTCTTTACGATGTTTGTTGCAAATAAACTCGGAAGGCGGAAAACTGTTTCCCTCCTATACCTCATAGCTGGAGTTTGTTTGTTGTCAATTCTCGTTATGAACCTTGCCGGTAAGCACTGTGACTTGATATTTAGAAGTTTTTTTTACTCTGGTATTCAATTGAAAGTTTAAAATTACTTTCATATCTTTAGATCATAATTTATAATCAAAGACGTATTAAGTTATTCCCATACCTGCAAACGTTTAACATAGCTTTTAACCGTTTGTTTTAAATTCAGTTATATCTAATGTTTTATGAAGTTACATGTGAAACATATAACATATTAATAATATTTATGTAAGGTCATAGTTGTGTTTTTACTTTTTTGCGTCCTTTCGAATTTCAAAAACCTTCCAGCCAGCAAGGGAAAAACAAACACAGAAAACCCACAGGATCCCTTTTGACAAACTTTGATTTATATTTGAATTAATACTTTCTTTGATATTAGGCAGTGTTAACTGTTTGTACATATTATTGAAGTGTATTATATTTACTCTTTTTAAGACAGCAGGACAACATGTGCAGTACCATGGACAAAGACAAGATAGATCAATTATTTTAACATTTTTAATTTTAACAGAAACATTTAAAACAACTTCCATTAGTTATACAACAAGAAATTGTAGCAAAGCTGCTGGGAGAAACTAACTTTAACGAAATTTGTGATTCTTCTCATGTATCTTGTGGTCTTAAAAAAGGATTATAAAACTTTCTAAAGTTGCATAGGGTAATTAAAGCAAAGTATAATAAGTATGGGGTCAATGTCTTGCTATTAGCTATAGAGATTCAATTTAATATTTGTGGAACCATCTCTGCCTTAATTTCTTAACAGCAAAATAAGCTTTCGAATTTTAATAAAAAATCTTTCATATTAAGATATTGTTTACAAATTAAGTATTTTAATAAATAAAAATTCCAAAAATAAGTTTTAAATGAAATCATCATGATCGTGCACTAATCATTGACTTAAAAAAACAATGCTATAAAGATGTGTATGATACGACTGTATTTATTTATCATTAATATTTTTTGAAGCAATATAAATATTAAACCAATAATGCTTTGTTAGATTTTAAAGGAATTCTTACACGTAAAGCTAAATGCAGATATTCATCGTCGTTTTGTTTTAAATCAAGCGAAACATCGACCAAGATTCCGCCAAATGTAAACCAGTGATGGCAATAAACAACGTGTCAAGATGATGATACAGGATATCAAATCTATATGGCGCCAATTAAGTTATTACCTATATTTTATTTACAACATAACTCCGCTGCAACACATAGTATATCTACTATGTTTAAAATTGTACTTGATATTGGCAGTTTTAAGCAAAGTGAAAACGCTATATAGGACAAAAGTTATGCGGTCTCGGAAGCAGTGTTTTTTCATGGCGAGATCTTGATCTTACAAACTGAATTTTAGATATTAGATACAGCACATTTTTTTCAAATCTAAGCGATACATTATACATGATTACTGATATTTTTTGTACATATCGTGTATTTCTATTAACAGATTATTTTTAACAGTAGGTTAACTTATATTCAGGCACAATACACTGTGCCTCGGCTATTTATGGCATCTTTTCTCACAGAAAGAAGTAATGAATAAAATTAACACACAGTGGAAGTTGATGGACAAAATTGGGTTGCATTTAATTGCGTCTCCCCTCTCGTTATACATCTAAGCTGTTCGTTGAAGTGCTGTGTGTTACAATGAAGTGATAACGTCTACGTCTGAACGTTTTGTTTAGAACCACGTCCCACCAGCACAACGGATATAGCGGGAGTTTTATGAATTACTCCTTCCAGATTTATGACGTCATAACGTTAGCGATAACATTTTAGAAGTCATGTCCAGATTCTAGCACAATGTAAAATAAGGTGATATACAATCCAAATATTTAAAACATTATCGTTGAATTTCTACAACTATAATTGAGTTCTCGCATAGAGAGACAAATTGAGATTTCGCAGAATACTTCATCCGCTTTCGTTTTCACCATTTCCGCTTATTAGCGAAAACAAAAAAAAGCTCCCGGCAACACAGGAGTGTTACCGTTCGCGGGCCGAAGCCCGCGAATGGAGCTTTGAAAAATGTAATCTGAAACATGCTTCCAATAAATATAATATCTATAAGAATAAAAATCAATACTCTGTGTGAGACATCTCCGTCCCGTATTAAAAATTGACCAGATTAATGAAACAAATTATTTGAAAAGCAAATTGTTATAAAAGGGATTGAACAAGAATAAAAAAAACAACAAAAGCAAATCAAAACTTTTTATGACCTATATAAAATAGATCTATGTTTTGTAAATATATTTTTTAAAAAACAATTTAGTAAGAAGTTTTCATTTAATTTAATAGCTGATCAAAGGAATGTGAAACACAAACATTGATAATAGTTTTGTCTAAAAGGGCAATATGTCGTTTAAAATGCGTGTTTAGCTGGCACTGGCCAAGTACACAACCTCCAAAATTTGCGAGTACAATTGCGTTTGTTCTATTTCAAAAGCATATGGTGAAAGAATATATCGGTGTTTTTTTGTTTTAGGGACACGAACACTACCTGGGTTTGTTTTAAACTACAATATCTATCCTTACCCCTTGTAGTTACATATTAAAATACAAACAGGCCCAAAAAGCCCCCCGATGCCCGACTTGCCCTCGATTCTTCTGGTGTGAAAGTGCTTGCATTGTATCGGCACTTGATCTATTCCTCTATTCCGTAAATCGCTCGATGGACGCTAATAGGCGTGTATAAAATGTGAGTCGTTTCCGGATACTTTTCCGAATTAATGTATTTTGCCGATCTTAATCGCCCAGATAAAAAAAAGATCGTGTTTTTTTTTCACCAGCAAAACTTACCAGCAGGCGGACGCAAAACAGAAATAAACACAACTATGGCCCAAGTAGACGAATCAGTAAAGCCAATATGTTTTTTCTCTTAGGCAAAATGGAAGAATACTCTATACTATTACAAGCGTTTGCATTTATTGGTAAAGCAAGCATAGCAGGTGGAACTGACGCATTAGGCGTTTTATCATTAGAAACCTACCCTACAATAATCAGGTAAGAATATTCGTATCTGTAACTGAAAACGGAAATGGTTTGTTGCACGATTTTTGATGTTGACCTGGACGTTTTGGCAGATCTCAATGTTCGCATTACGAAATTGGTGATAAAAACAGGATGAGTGGAATCAACAGAACTAGAGACATTGACAAACCAGCCATAGCCGCATGAAACAACAACACGAAAAAAATAGACGTCACAGAAAGCCTCAAGACTAGTAATCCGAGCGGACCGACATATGAAGACCACCCAGCACGAAACCAGGCGGTGTTATTAAACAAGTTAAGGAGGCATCAACCTTTCAACTCTTCACATGAGACAAGAAGTCTTTATATAGACATACATTTAAGAATTTCATAAATAAACTGTATTGTCATATTTACAAAATGAAATTGGAAATACGAAAATTTGACGTAGCTGTATTCTATACGCAAACTTCGATCACGCGAACAAATATTTTCAAAAAAGTTTAAGTGGACCATGGTGTTGTTATATCTCTATAATACTATATATATATATATATATTAATATTTTGCAGGGCCATGGGATTAGCCACAATGTCATTAGCAGGGAAAATAGGTGCAACAATAGCACCCCAATTTTTGTATCTGGTAAGAACAAATATGTTAAGGACGTTTTTTCACTATAATCTCTGCTGACAAAGACTGGATTGTCCGAAACAATTGTCTAGAGGAGTACATTTGATATTCTTTTTTGACTACACGTGCACCTTAATTTTAAACAAAGCAGTTTCTATATTATTGTTTGGGTGTATTTTTTGTCCTGAATTAAACATAGTGATTTCCCGCCTTCCCAATTTTTTTGCTATAAAATTTGAAATTATAAGCTGGGGGCGCTTGGTTTGTTATGAGGCCTGGAGGACTTGACAAGGTTATCTCACACAGAGAAATCGTTTTTTTTTTCTCTGATAGATATTATATTTGTTGATGGTCCGTTTCAGGTTATACAATTTTTTAAATTTTAATATGTTAAGATCGATATAAAACATAGTCCAATATACTCTGTCCTAATTATCAAAAGGATTTCGATCGATGTAAGGCCAATTAGTCATTTAAAATATTAAATGTTTCATATTTGGTATTTTGTAAATATATTAGGTCTCCCCTTTTGTAATATCAATTTGTCGTAAGCATGCAATGATTTTGTTTTTGTTTGAATCTACAGCTAGATTGTCTAAACAAGTGATTATCATGTATCTTTTATCATTTTGAAGCAACTTCATATGATTTATACGCCAAACGTTCATACTTTGTAGTGCGTATTCCTGAATTATGGAAACGGAGTATGGTTTTTTTTTTGGTCTCTTATGAAATAAAATGAAATAAGATGCACAGAACAAAAGTAATTGACAAACAAACAAGAGGTTCATCAAGAAATCACAAGCAGAATGAGCTAGCAAAGTTAAACGGGCATTTAAAAATGACATCAAACCAACTACTTGGTTAAGAGGACCATGCTCTTGACCCGAAGTAAAGCTCAAAATTAATCGTCATCAACGGACTCGAAGGGGAAAATGAATTAAAAATATACAATTACTCGATAAATCAAAGCTCTGGAGCCAAAAAGGGAGGGTAAACAAAAGTGATAGAAACCACAACTCAACAATGCTATAATGAAATGTGCAAACTGAAACATTCCTCCAATAAATAGGATATTTATAAGAGGAAAGAGCTAATACTCTGTGTGAAACACACATAAACTAGTTTTGCCAAACTTTAGATGTACGCGCAGTCAAATAGGACTTGTTAACGTGTTATTATATTTATAGGTAGCTCGTTTCAAATTGAAATTTTGTATAATCAGTTGTGCAGCTCGGTTCTCGAATTTGTATTTTGATACCTCTGTTATCGAAGCCGGTAATGACCTTTTTTATTGTCAATAATTGCATAATATTAATAAACAAAAGAAACCTTATTTTCCTCCAAGACACGTGACATCTGCTTATAACAGATTAGTCTCACGTCCAAGCCCGTGATTCACATTATGTTCCCCTGGACGTCTGTTCAGGGTGGTTCATTTGCATCCTCTTGGTGTGTCTTATTTACTATATTCAAAAATATTTAATGGATGTTTTGCTTTAAAAAAAGAGCATCGCATGCCTTATATCTGCGCACATTTTGAAATTGACTATAGTTTTTAAGTCCAATGACTTGAGATTTCGAATAATATGTATTATTAATTTCACAGAACAAGATATCAGTATCTTTACCATACGGCATTTTTGGATCGTTCGCTATCTCTGGAGGGCTTTTGGTTCTTTTGCTGAAAGAAACTGTTGGTATGTCACTACCTGATGGACTTAAAGATGCTACAACTTCAAACCATAGAGAAAACAATGCAATGTTACAAAATGAGGTTTTACAGGAAAACCGAGTTTAATCCAAATTGTAATTCTAATTATACTATTATTATTTCAGTCGAATATTATTTTTTTAAACAACTGTTGCTCCCGTCGTTGTAATCAAGGCATTACATGAGCTCCTTTGACACATTTTAATGTTCTCTTGATATTTAAATTGTTAAATGAGTATAACACTTTGCCCTGAATATAGCTATTTTCTACACATTAATTTATGATAAAGACGTGATTCATCATACATAATATCGTGTTAAATGACGGAAAAAAGTCTAATATTTTCAGGGGCGATATTTTGATTCAAATAGTTTATGATGTTTTTAATACTTATTAATGTGTTTGATTGCCATTCAATATTTATTTGCGCTTTTCTTGGTGGTCAGTTTCTTAAGATGTTATTCTGTAAAACTGTTTTAATGCTTATTGTCCCAGACAAACACGAATTAACCAGAGACAGATATCTCGTTGCGCCATTTCTTATAATAACGATTTTTGTTTTAAAAAGATTTTAATTTGAGACAAAAAGATTTAAACAAACGTATATATGTATGAAGTTGTAAAGGAAATAACTGCTATACAAATAAAAGCATTTTTCTTATTTTATATATTTTTTAAAATTATTATGCCTTGTTTCCCACGGCCACGGGTACATTGATTTGATACCTAAATCGGTCACATTGTCTTTACACCGAACCAACAAGTCCTTGCAAGAAATGCTAAGTACGAAGCAGGCAGCAAAAAGATTAACTTATTTGTGTGGAGTTTACCCATAAACCAATTTTTTTACCACTGTTATTCTTTTTGTATTACTTGGTTTCATTTAATTTTCGAGTTTCAAATGGTAATTTTTATAAATATTAAAGTACATTTTACTGGTTTAAATGTTTAGAATTGATGTGAGCAGTTGACCGTGTAAATACTTAGCGGCATCATCAAATGTATTTATTGAATTTTAAATTGTGTCTACACTTTAATTTCTTATCACCTGTGAGAAGTGGAAAGGTTGAGGCTTCATTTACCAATTTAACTACACCGCCTAATTAAGTGCTAGTGGCCGTCATAAGTATGTTTGCTTGCGTTAAGAACTAGTACTGACGTCGTTTTTATTATTTAGCTGTATAGATTTGACAGTAGCAAATCTGATTAACAGGTGGGGTGTAGTCTAGTGTGTTTGGTCGATTGAGGTACGGTTAAACTTCCTGGTCTTCTCTGATTGGCTGACGGAGAAACAATTAAATGAAAACATTAAGTTTAATCATTTGTTGTTTAAATTTAAATATTTGTTTATGTTTTCTTTTATCTAATTTTTTCCCCTATTTTATTATTTTGTGACCGGCTGGTTTTGTCCTCGATTTATGAGAGTATTGGTGATTGAATGACCGTATATTTCTTTCATATACACTGCCCATACATCTGAGGTGGAATAACTAATGACCTAAGAATAATCTTTATTTGAGGGTATGAGTTGATATCAAATTTCTTCTTGTTTTCTCTACAGAGTGAGACGTTACAATGAATTATATAGCGATTGATTTACTACTGTCATCCCCATAGTCTAGATCTGGTGCTGAACTGTTGATTCGGCTCTTGTTAGTTTATCGATGTCTTTCGTTCGTATTATTCCGCAATCCTGTTTCGTGTAAAGAAAAGAAATATATATTATTTAATAATGCTAATAGCTTTCAAAAAAACCAATTTTTTTCATTTATATAAAAGAAACTACATCTGAAGATTTATCAAAAGTTACCTGTAATGTTTTGACCACGGAGATAAGTGATCAGGTTACTGTATTTGATTAATTGTTTTTCCATTACATCATGCGATTTCATAGCATCAAACCTAATCTGGTAACCCAAAATGTGAAGTCAGAGTAAAGAGCTAAAATATACACAAAGAAAAACATGCCGACCAGTGTGGTCCGGAACATTTCCGATGAGCTACCTACCTTTGGACGTTCTTTGCTAATAAAAATTATAACATGGCTATACGCTCCCAATAACAATGGCCACCCAAACAATGCAAAGCAAGAATTGCATAGTTCTTATAGTTTGAATATATATTAATAAAAAGCATCAGAGCACTGATATTAGTATGAAAGTCAAGTCACATTATAGCATATCTTAATAACCATACACAAATTGAAGCCAGTACAACATTTGTTGAATGCTTTTATTCGCCTGAAAACAGTCATCAAAAGGAAGTTTCTCTTATAGACTTGTGACTTTTCTCTTTTATTCACCGATGTCCATTGACTTACGGCTTTTGGATATCGTCTTGGTTATTCGTATTCATAACTTTATAATAATATCAAGCATCTTTTATATGTGTCTATGAATATAAGTCAATTTCTTGTCGCAGCTTTTAATGTCCTATGCTTTGTTGTGATATTCTACGGAGGCCTATACGGGTTATCTTGGTATGTATATCGTAACTACGATATCTCGATGATTTTAGAGTAGTTAATACGAAACACCGAGACGCTATTTAGAGGCCACTGGTATATTAGAATTGTGTACACTCTAGATTTGTTTTCATAAAATTGCTGATGCACAAAGTTGAAAGTTTCAACGAGTCTAGTTCGTAAAAAGATAATCATCATATAGTTTACTTATCGGCGTGTTTTAAAATATAATTATCTTTAAAAGCTGAATTATATTTTCAAAATATGTCAGATATTAAATAAATTATATTTCGCAACCATTTCTTTTATTTTTTGTTATCTTAGAAATATGGAGTCGACCTTATTTCCTCACCATCCTACTTAAATGATATACCTTTAGGTATGTTTGATTTTTTCAACTTCAATACTGGATGTTTTAAAACACGGACAGTCATATCTGAACATTTTACACTATAGACTCGTAACAGAGACAATATCTTAAAGTAGAACGTTTTCAGAAGTAGTTTACCCACAGATCGTCCATGAAAGTGCGGACATCCCTGTGAGGACACGGCATACGTTCTTCATTATCCCAGATACGTTCTCACGAGGAACACCATGCTTCAGGACATAACAAAACATTTTATACGTTAAATATTGTAAATACAAATTTTTTTAGCCATAATGTTATATATCTTTGTTTATTGCTTCAATGTATTGGAGAAGGACCACCTAAATTATAAATAATTTCGCCCGATCCCTTGGTAAATTAATATTTTTGAAAACAAAGTATGTTTCAACTAAACTTAAAGAACAATGAAAATATTTCATAGGTGGCAAAAAATACTATTAAGAAAATTAATTTTATTGGTTTTGAATAATTTTGTTTAAAAACTCGAGGTTAAAAAGAACAGTTTAAAAAGCATTCCAATGGCATGTGAATTGTTAAACAGGATGAGTAGAATCTACAGAACGAGAGACATTTACAAACAAACATCGACCCGGAAAGATATGCTGGTCGGAGCTTATATTCGGAGGGGACGTTAAGCTGGTGGTCCCATGAGCGCGATGAAGATCCCCTCGGTAGAAGTGGAAACACTAGTACATGAGTTAATTCTTCTGTTTTAGCTGTTCTCATTGCTATGTTAACCCATTCCTGTCATAGATTCTCTTCCTTTAGTTTAGTTTTTCTCCTTTGGTCTTTCGACATACTCTTGAAGTGACGTTAAGCCCCAATTCAACAAATATTAAAATATAAGTCAGACATACGGACTGTCCAAATTACACTTAAAAGAGTAAAAATATCCATCATCCATCTAACACAACAATGTTGAATACAGGTAAGATTATAATAATGTTAATTTAAAGAGTGTTTCTCTGCTTCACATTGACATACCTGTGCCGATGTTTATAGAATTGCTGCGTTGAAACATCCGTAAATGGACAAATCAGGGTTATAAGTGTATACATGTATGCATTGATGTTGTCATATAAAATATATTCATGGGAATGTAAAAGACAGTATATATATGATCAACAGAACGAGAAACATTGACAAACAAACAATAACTGCGTCAAAAAATGACGCACCGGAATGTAATCAATTAAATCGACATCACAACAATCACCAAGACTAGTAATCCATGCGGACCGACTTAGGACGAACACATATCACACAACCATGCGGTTTATGGAAATGTTTTGTTTTGCTAAAGTCTACATTCACCTTTAGTCCATATTGGTCTTCCAGTAGCATATCCAGTTGAAAGGTGGACGGATTATAGCGTGTAAGCTTCCAATACTTTACGGTTAATAACCCCGGCCTTCTTTGATTGGTTGATGAAGAAAAATAACTGTTTTAGTCATTTGTATTTTAATGTGTGATTGAGTGATAACATTGTTTTCGGTACACATTGCCCCTATATCTAAAGTGGGCTTAAGGATCGCCTAATAACAATTTAAATGAAGATATGACTTTATATCAAAATGTATAGAGCTAAGCGTTACGATGAACGATAGGATAGGTTTATATGCTTTTTGTTGCGTGACGTTCAATCTGTTACTCATTCAAATAGATGTAGTATGTGTAATACTGTTTGTTTAATAGATCAGACCATGAAACGCTCTACTGACTAAACCTAATATTGTTTCCCGTTTAAGATCGTATCACGAATACGACTCTTTTTTTGTATGGTGTGTAAAGTGTTGAGTGTGTCGATTCAGCCCATATCATTATTCAGAGAAAGAAAAGGAGCAGGTACTGAAAATGTCCGAATACGAGAAAATCTTGAAAAGTGTGGGATCTTTTGGTCCATATCAAATTCGAGTGTTCGTGCTTGTTAATGCAGTTGAGGTAGCATTAGCTTGGGCAATACTTCTTCCAATTTTGGTTGCACCGTCATCGAACTGGAAGTGTGCTACACTTACGGATATTCGGAACTCAACCACCCATGTACGTGAAACTATAAATAATTATTCGTTAACAGATTCTACGCCGAATAAGTGCTCTCAGGATGGCAACATTTGCCCTGGAATACTTTTTGTTGATGGGTTCACGAGCATCATTTCTGAGGTATGTACGGGCGTTATATCCAAACAATTGTCAATACAAATGTTCATGTTGCAAATTTTGAATACGCTTTCGTATGATCATAAATTCAACTTCAAACATCGCATTAAGCGTTATGTAAAAAAGCCAAAAATCTCAGGACATCTCGGCAAAGTACAGATACCTCCAAAATTCATCCGATTTTTACTGCTACATGTTTCAAATAGGGCATAGCGATAAGCTTGATCGACTCATGATGGTTCGACTTTGGAACTAAATGGTATGCTTTTTTTATTAAAAAAAGGAATCGTTTATTAAGAACTAGTTTGCATGTTTTGTTGTTCAAAATGTGTATGTTGAAAACTTGGCACAAAAACCAGATAGTTCACTTATGTGCACTACAAGTTTAGTCTGCCAAACAAGGCTGCATCTTCGAAAGGAAAAGTTGCAATAAGGGCCGAATTTGGCTCCTTCATAAAAATTAAAACAACCTTTATAATTTGGTATAGAACCAAATCCAGGTTTCATATATGAAATATCAAAGCCATACATGCATTATTAAAAAAGTTATGACAGTGTGAAAAGGGTAGTCATCAACATGAAAATAGATCAAAATCGACCATTTTAATTAATGATCTTATCAAAGATAACTTTTAAGCATTGATCAAATAGATATATGTTTGATTGAGAAGGCAAGTTATACAGTTCAATATCGGAGACCAGTAGGTCTGCAACTTCTATGCAGATTATTTCTTAAATAAAAGTATGCGGAAATAACTGACTATATAGTAAGATTCTTACAGAAAGCATAACAATATATAATATTTCCATATGAGTCAGAAATTAAATAAACAACATATGTTTGTAGCATATTAACTGAACACTGCATCACCTGTCTCATCCATACATTTATAATTGCTTTCAAGTGAGAGCTTATTCAACAAATCAATAAGAAAACATTAATTCAATGTTACATGTTCTATTGTTAACATAATGTGAAGAGGAAGATCAAAGCGAATACAATTAATTAATTATTTGTTGAA
>JAUMGZ010196638.1:0-12820 GCA_032359645.1 Pododesmus macrochisma | reverse complement strand
ACACGCACTGCGATATGTCACATAAACAAACACGCACTGCGATATGTCACATAAAGAAACACGCACTGCGATATGTCACATAAACAAACACGCATTGCGATGTGTAACATAAACAAACACGCACTGCGATATGTCACATAAACAAACACGCACTGCGATATGTCACATAAAGAAACACGCACTGCGATATGTCACATAAACAAACACGCATTGCGATGTGTAACATAAACAAACACGCACTGCGATATGTCACATAAACAAACACGCACTGCGATATGTCACATAAAGAAACACGCACTGCGATATGTCCATAACAAACACGCACTTCGATATGTCACATAAACAAACACGCACTGCGATATATCACATACGCAATTTAACAAACACACATTGCGATATTTCACAATAACAATCATGGAAAGTATTAAGTGGAATGTATCCTCTGGCAATACAGTTCATACGTGTAGATTTGTTTTATTATTATGGAAAGTTTATGTGTTATATTGATACATATTAAAAATATTTATTGATAATACAAGTCAAACTATCATAGTAGGTTTCATCTTGCACAAAAGCAATGTATTATAGATATGTGTACATATTAAAAAAAAAATTGGTATGAAATATAAATCTTAGTAAAAATATATAATTGACAAGTTTCGTTTGAAACACTTGGAATGTAGAGTGCATATTTCCGTATTGAAGTAAATATTTTAAAATGTCCAAAAAGCAGAATCTCTTGCGTAAATATAACAGTGGAAATCTTATGAAGACTTATATTACTGTTAGTTTACTACCTTCAAATCACACAGAAGTAATGTCGACACGGACAAACTGTTCCTGGAATTGTATGTTACTTTCATAGTTAACAACAGGAAAAATCGGTAGTAAATAGTCGAAGAATGTTAATTAAGGCATCACAACTACGACTTGATACTAAAGGATAATTCAAATATCCTAACCACGTTTAAAAAAATATGTGTTACACGGAAAAGTCTGTTGTGGATATAGCTGCGGGAACCGTTGTTCATTTTGACCAGTATGGTGTCCAACTATCCGAATGTTAAGGCCAAAATGAGCAATGGTTCCTTCATCTATTTTTGCAGGTAATGGCACTGGGGAGGGATGTAAATTTTACGGGCTTAAATAGCCCTCCGATGTAAAATGTGCAACAAAGACAAGCATAGTTTGATAATAAAAACGAAATGTAGATAAATGATAAAAGCATTCGCACATTATGTGCACATATTAAAATTATGTTAAAATAAGACAACGAAAACACATTTATAATTTGAAATTAAAATAAGGAGTCCAGATACATGGATTGTATATCGCACTATTTTGCTGTGAAAAACGGCCAATTGATAACGTATCATTACCAAACGGTCATAGGCAATTACATAGCATGCAATGTTTTAAAAAAATCTTTTAAAAGTATGACATTCGTAGGTGTTTAATGGGGTTTCTCAACATTCGCTACAAACGAACCAATCATATTGCCGGCCGGTCTATAACTACCTACAACAATGCATTTTCCCGATTTAGTCTTTGCTTTGCCTATTCCCATTTCCTCAGTTCCTTTCCACACAACCTGCGTAAAGTGACCTATAAAACAAGAACATTATTGAACATTATTTCCTTCAGTTTTATGACTTATTAAAATAACATATATACATCACTTATTTACACTGTTTGTCTGTTGAATTATGCTGCTTCTATTCCTATCCTGTCAAAAGTTTTTAATCTTTCTCTCTTTCGTCATGATATTAGTTACAGTTTCTTATGATGACATAAGTTTATTTACTATGGAAAGGATTGTCATATATTAAGATGAAATGGAAACATCGCGACGGGTGAACACATGTAGCAGGAAATGCTTACTCATTCGCGATACAGTTTCGCTTCTAGGTTTTCTTTGTAAAAGTTCGTGGTGTTTCTTTTTTTCGTTAATGATTGTATTTTTGTTTTTCTATTGTGTGTGTGTGTGTGTGTGTACGTTTTCCTCTTATTTGCCATGGACCTACGTTTTTTGAATATCGTCTTGGTTTGTCATATGTTTGTTGGATGGTAGAGTCCAGACAAAGATTTACACGTCGTTTGAAGGGGACGCTTCGCTGAGGGTCCCGAGTACAAGGAATTTTAACCTCCAGGCAAAATAAAGATGCTCATGTAAAGTTAGGTAGAATAGCAGGCGGACAATCGTTGCATGGGTTCATCCCTTTTTCTGAAGTGGTAAATACGAAAATCCAAGACGATTTTCTAAAGCCGTAAGTCCATGGACATGGGCAACAAAAAGAAACCGTGAAACAAACCAAATATATATATATAAACTAAAACAGGAAACGTTACGAACGTCTAATAAAAAACTAGAAGCGAAACCAGGTGCTCGCGATATGGTAAGCGTTTCTTGCTACACATATGTCATCCGCCGCTTTGTTTCCGTGCCATTCTGGTGTATCGTAACCCTTTCCACTATATCAAAAGAAGCATATTTCACCATAAGTATATGTCAATATGTCACTATTATGGTGACGACGGCGCAAAGGAGAAAATCATTAACACGATAGGAATAGAAGCAGCTAAATTATCGGAAAGCAGAGCGGTTAAGACAGTGCGACCAGGAGTAAAAAAAACCATGACCGCATGCTACATATTTTATTAATTTATATAATATTATATAATCAAAGACAGACAGACTGACTGACTAACTGACTGACATTGGATGAACTGACTGATTGATTTACTAACAACTAAGAAAGGGGGTGGCAGATATATGAAAGCTGAAATGTATATCAGTCAAGCACACAAATTTAGAATACAGGCAAGTATGAAGCTAACTTGATGACTGGTAGAAAATAAAATTATGGCGTAAGGAAATTTAAACTATGACGTGGGAAAATGTCTGTAATTATATCAGAAACAGACCTGTCAAATCCCCCCATTGTATTATGATGGCGGCCATAAAACTTCCTGAAGCAGACCAAAGTCTGGGTAGTGTATAACCCTGCCTCTAAAGCTTGGATAAGAGTCTTCCAGATAGCATAATAATTGATAATGTTTTTATCAAACGAGTCTGAATGTTGATGTGAAGATGTCTTCACTATCGGCTGGTTGTTAATGTGATTGCATAACTTTGTTTTATTAACCTTACGCAAAATTGCATTATATAGCCTAAAGATATAAGGTTTTTACTTCACAAGATGAATATTGTTTACCAGAATTGAACATCCCAGATGGCGGCTCTCCACCAAATTTGTGATCTTTGATTTCACTATACCAGTAATCCGTCACATCTTTGCCTACAAACACATGAAACACATAAATAGAATACATGTAGTATAATATATTATGGAAGCTGCAATCTGATCTACAAATTTGATAATAGTCTAAAACAGATAAGAGACCGAATCATATTGTCCACACACCTCATTGTACTGGGTTCGAACCTAAGAACGCTGAATCTGTGCCATATTATATTATCACAAACCTGTATAATCTGCTCCTGTTGATGACATTTTGCTGGCGATATTTTCACCCAGTTTGACATCTTTAAGTATACATCCACTGTGCTGGAAACTGTTAGTTTTGGCCAGATCTTCCGCCCACTTCTGTGCATACTTCGACAAATCCTTAGAGTGTTTCAGTGCTTTTGAGCCATGCTTCTGTCTCAGTTCGTTGTGCCTCTTGACAGCATTGTCAATGAAATCTTTCAAGTTCTCCCCCCTCTCGGGAGAGGAGTCTGAAGATGAAGATGATCTTGAACCTGACCTCTTCTTTTCCTTCTTTTTAAAGAACTGCAAGGGACAACAAGACGCCATGTTGTATTATCAAATCGATTGTATCATAAAGATGGTCAAGCTGTTACACGTAACTGTCTACAGTACGTTCTTTAACCTAACAGATATTTTACACCATAAAAGAAAATTACAAAATTTTCATACCACTTCTTGAAATTTCCGACATGTAAGTGAAACTTTTTTTTAATCAATACTGCATTTCTGGTAATTACCAAGTTTACTTTATCATTGACATACACAAAAAATAGAAGATTTGCTTTAATGAAGCAAGTTATTTAAATGTAAAAAAGAAGAAAAACATTTTACAACAAAGATCTGTCATGCATAACGAAATGACATTAAATCCAAAACGAAACATGCAACTTGAAAGTGAGACCCGAGATTACGTAATTAGTAGTGTTTTCTATACGTTAGTTACATTACAGTCTATTAGAAGAGTATGCAAATGTATAATTTAGTTGCTTGTTTGTGAGTTTCGGACATTCTGATGTATAGTTGAGTATTTGTTATTTCTCATGTATATTACTTAATTAATATATACATATATATATAATGAAGAACATACCCTTTGTTAGAGTTATCTTTAATTATCAAGTTTGAATTGATTTGTATATTTTCGCTATATTGTGTAAATGATTAAATTAACTTGAAACGCATGTTTAACGAATGCTCTCCGTGTCTTTCATATTTTTTGCTTTGTTGTAATAAATTACCTTTTGTATAAGTGATACATTTAATTATTTGCTTCTGAATGAGTTCGTGTGGCATTATTATAAAGATGTCAAATTTTGCAAAGAAACATGCTGTGCAATTTACTGGTGTATCTGACTATGATTTTGTTATTTTACGACATTTTAGGGGACCTGTCAGATATTTATTTTACATGACTGTCACTACGCACTGTGTATGTATGTTCTGTAGCAAAATAGTTTTGTTTAATTTGTTTTTCTTATGTTCAAAGGGAATTCGTCTTCACCGTATACATGTCGTACTGATTATGTTCATTAAATGTCATATTGCTATGCCTATAGTGTATCACATTACATGATATATAAATGTATTGTGAAGAGTACTGTACGTATAAATAGGTATTGATTCTTTATAATACCAACAGAGCTTTTCTACACTTTATATAACATATGTATAACGGTATTGTATAATCCGTGCATAATAACCGCTGTATGCAGACTAGAAGTATATACGATGCAAAGATAACCTACGTCATAATCAAGCTTTTTTTAAATTAAAATTGTGCTTTTGTTTTTTCCTTTGTGCGTTCCCCATATCCATGAACTTCTGTCTTTCAAAAATCGTCATTGTTTTTTGTATTTTCTACTCATGAGATGTTTATGAACATTTATATAAACGTTCCTCGATATCAGTAGATGTAAAAGAAGAAAATAAATATTAGGAATCATCGACTTTGATTTTTCGATAGGGAGGTCTGTTTGCTTCATTTTTAAAAGAAAAATGACGGAAATGCATTGCACAGTGTAAATAATTTAATTTATATGATTGATGTAAGATAATTCATATAAATCAACAAAAAACTGAAACAAATCACAAATTTTAAGTGCGCTCAGTTAATAGCAGATACCGTGAAGACATGACATATACATGAGTTGAAAGGATGTTAAGGAGGCCCACATGTAGCAATCATTTACAAGTAAATATTAAATGTTTATGAACATTTTAATAAACTTTTCCCAATAGCAGTAGATGTAAGTTAAGGAAAAAGAGAATGAGGGATCATCGACTTTAATTTTTCGAGGCAGAGATCTACTATATTAAAATAAACATTGACGGAAACGTATTGCACATTGTCAATAATTTAATGGAGCGTTTTATATAAACTGAGTTAATCCAATTTTGTAAAGCACAATTTCTAAAACATAACAACAAATAATTATTATGACATGAGAATTACTTAGGTTATTAGCACACCATAAAAGGAAAATATTTGACGTTATTGTACCGTTTTATTGATATAACACTAAGTAAAACCTAACCAAATAAAAACCATTACAAAATTGAGAAAAAATCTGCAACGTTACCTTAACGTTTATGAGGTGAAATATAACTAAATCTAACTTCATCCATTTAAATATGTTCAAGCACGTTAACCTTTTTTAATATTTTGTATATTTGAGATAATATCTTATAACAGTTCCCGGTTAATATATCCGTCAAATGTACCACTATGATAGGTAGGTTGGCATGTAGTTATGAATATTACTAATTTAATATGCAAATTGCAATTAAGCTTTCTTGAAGACTACCAGTAAGTGAAACGTTGTTAGTATGCAAATTTTAGTAAACCTCAATAGATATGACCTATATTTGAGTTGAAGGAACGTTATGGAGAATCAAAGGTCAGCAATCATTTCAACGTATATATTACTCATCAAGTTAATATCATATAACCCTAATGTCCAGTAATATGCACAATGCCAAACATAAAACTCAATAACACGAATCTCGATGTAGAATTCATGTTACTGTAATGAAACATGAACAGTGTAATAGGAAAATGTAACTAAAGTTATCTATCCACCGGACTTCAAAAGTGACCATTGATAAATGCTCTCTTAAATTTAATCAGTCCTAGTGTACAGATATGTACAAAAACAAGTATAGTTCGATACCATATCTAAAGACACGGCGGAAATCACATTTCGTGAATACTAAATTGATGATTTGGTTGGTTGGTCTTTGGCCGGGTTGTATCAAGTGCAAATTGGGTTATATCATGGATAAGTTCATGACGAATGATGGAGAAGGTGTATTCTGCTGAAATATTTACAAGCTTTCATCCAATTTAGATCACTCACTGTATTATTCATTGCAACTTTTTCCCCTGTAGAGGAACTTTGCGTTGATATTTTTATAGGAAACCATACCTTCAAATAAAGATTATTCTTAGGTGATCAGTTCTTCTACTTCAGATGTAGGGGCAGCGTGTATGGAAAAAAAATATATGAGCATTCAATCACCACTATCGTGATAAAACCAGGTCAAAACGAGCCGGTTGGACCAAAAATAATCAAATTTAGAAAAATATTAAAATAAAGAAAAACATAAACAAACATGATTTTTTCAAATCATAAATGAATAAACTTTGTTTTTCAAATTTTAATTGTTTCATTTTAAGCCAATCAGAGAAGGCCAAGAAATATAACCGTACCTCAAGAGAGCAAACACACTAGGCCCCGCCCCACCTGTCAATCTGATTTGCTACTGTCACATCTTCAGCGTTTACTGTCGGCAATGTTTCTGAGAGTTATTTCCCATGTTCCACACTCTTTTTAAACCAGATACATTGACTGACATCATACAGTACAATGCAAGTAGTTTTGGCAAATCAAATTAATTTAGTCCATGTATATTTAAAGCTTGTCGTTTGGAAAACACAAAATCTATTTTAAAACTTAATCAATTTTGTTGAGTAAATTGTTTAATGATACATAGAACAGAACGTTCTCGGTTGCTTACTGAATATAATTTGTACAAACGCCACGTCCGAATACAACCCGATCTGCCTGTTCTAAATTATGTATGTTCTTAAGCACAATATGTTTCAACTGTTATATTTTGAATAATTAATTGTTTTACTAACATTGTCAAACTTCTCTTAACAAAAACCGTAGTATTCGGATATTGAGCTTCTCTCTTAATTTCAATCAATATACATAGCTATATATATATGTATGAACATATGTCGAGTGCATATATTTTTTTTAAGTCAGCGCTTTAAATGACTGTTAATGTTTCTGTATTGAGTGCAGAAAGATGCACTTTGTTTCTGTAATAATGATCAACATCAGTTGCGCCACTATACTATGCGATGTGTATTTAGTGTTGTAGTGGTATTAGAATGATCAATATGTGTCATGTATTGACCACGTGTCACTGTGTAATTCCCTACACGAGTATATGTATATTATATTGCATTAATGTTCTATATCATCTAACACGTTTATTCTTTGATGTTATCCGCCGATCCACAAAATCCTATTAAATGTCACGAGAGTCCATTGATGACTGTTGAGACTTGATAGGCCTGAAATCTCGGACAAACTTCTCTCACACAGAATATTTTTTCAACCTTTGTGGCGCTACATTTATTCGAGGTATTGCTCTGTTTAAAAGCGTTTACACAATTAAACCACACAAGACAGGACCAACAGTTCATATACCAAGATTCTCGTAGAGATTTGCTGACAAGCTTGGTATCTTGATCTTTTCACAAAATGTCCTTAAATTATAGTTTTAGTGGCGAATCTCGGTTAACAAACTTTCAAACCGAAACGTGCCACCAAAAATAAAATTATGAAACGATCAAGAAACCAGCATGTACGGAAAGCTCGTCAGCTCGTCCGTGAGTCCAAATTCATCTCCAACACAACCATCAACACTTGATACTCTAGAGAAAGAATTTAGAACATACAAGATCTACATAAATATGAGCTGAGGAGCTTACACATACAATCAATGAATTAAGGATAGACATTTGGTCGGTAGTATCACAAACGAATTTACACATGATAAGCATCAAAGTCCTATTCACAAGAAAGAGTTGTGAACTGTGTTAAACTTTCTATGTATTTTGTCTGTTTATATAAGTATATCTATAGAAATGTTCATTTGAAAGTTCTCTGAAGATTTTACCTGCGCTTATCTACGAATATGTGCATTTTACCATAATATGAAGTGAATTTTTGTTCGTGGTAGCTTTGAATGTGAGCGTTTTACAATTATCTGAAGTGAATTTTTGCTCGTGGTATCCATGAGTGTGTGCTTTTACAGTAATCTGAAGTGTCCTTTTCGCTCGCGGTAGATATAAATGTGAGCATTTTACAATTATCTGAAGGCTATTTTTCGCTCGCGGTTTACAATTATCTGAAGTGTCGTTTTCGCTCGTGGTAGCTATGAATGTGCGCATTTTACAATTCCCTGAAGTGTAGTCTTACCTGATCAGTAGTAATAATCCATATCAATTATTCAAATCAGTGTGCAAATATTGATATTATTGTGATAACCAAATATAAGTATTACACACACAACACAACGTTAAATAAACTAAATACGCCATACAACACGTGTTAGTAGGTTTACTTTGTATTAGTTATATGTTAGTTAGTGAGATGATATACTGTCACAAAACACGTAAAGCACCTTTTCTTGCTAAAACGTTCATCAAATACAAAGTGTAGACCATGTCTATGGTTAGCATGCTAGTAATTAAATGCATGTGTATTAGTAATGAAGTGCTGCAAGTGGCTCGGCGTGAAGATTTAAGGAAGATTTTCATTGTTTTTTCTGTATTTACGTACAGTTCAAGGACACAGTATTGACTTCTTTTTTATATATAATATATATATCATCATTTCATGAGTTTATACGTCTTTAATAAACTTTGTATGTTGGTCCTCTGTGCATGTAAATATTTTTCTTTTTTAATATATAATAAATTTAAGGAAGATTTGATTTGTTTTTCTGTATTAACGTTCAGTTCAAGGACACAATATTGACTTTTTTCTTTTTTATATATAATATATATAAATATATATATATCATCATCATCATTTCATGAGTATATGCGTTTTTATTAACTTTGCATGTTGGTCGTGTATGCATGTAAAACCTTGCAGAAAATAATTAGAAATGCAACAAAATATATGACAAGAGACTAAAAAAATATTACATATGCGATCCGAAAGAGTCTTTCAAATTCTCTATTAGTAAATTTTTGAATTCTTGTTAATCATTTTATATCAGTTATGAAGGTCACAAATTAATACGAACATAATTTTTACAATTGTTGTGAATAGACTGATATAACACAAGTAGCCACAACCAAACCAATGAAAAGCACGCAACTTACTTCCTCGCCGTCTTCACAGATGTGGAGTTTTGATATAGGGATTTCAGTCTAACAATGAACAATACGAAGCAATTATATTTACTTTTCCATCGAAAATATAATTATTTGTTGTAAATTTAATTTAATACATAAAATATTTTTCAGTCAAATACAAGACATTACAGCGGTTCACTGTTTCTATTATCAAATCGGTACCACTAATATTACTTAATCCATCATATTCAATTTATGGTGAGACTCAAATAAGTTCATGTCTTCACTATTTCGATATTTGTTATTAATTAAAACAACAATACTGCGTTTCTTAGTATGACAATAAATGACAGTAAATATATAAGTATTGGATGGCTCAGAAAATATTTGCATTTATTGAAAATCAACACACAACATAGTATTAAAGTCAAATATTGGGATTGATAGTTTCATTAAGACATAGTAAATGTAAGTTTAAGTAAGAGCTCAAAGTACTTTCGTCATTGTACAGAATATCTGTTAATTGTGGAAATACCAATACTCTGTCATAATCACTTTTGCCAGGGAGTTTAAATCCCTCAGACTATTTTCAATTATCAAACAGTAAGCTTTATAACCTATTGGACATTTTTTTTTCTCACTCAAATTGAAGACGAAGACGGTCCGCTTGAATAAAGAATTTAGCATGAATAAACAGAATCGAAGCATGTGTTTCAATGATTACAGTAACACGTGTCCCTGTGGACCAATATTCTTATTTTCAAGAACGAAATGAGGATTGAAACTTAAGAATACCCTTAAAATAATTCAAAATGCCTGTTATGTTGAATATATTACCTTATGTCAATAACCGTTTGTAAATGAATGTTTTCCTCTTCTAATTTATAATAGAATATATGTACAATGGACAACTCTTTGTTCCTGGTTTGGATCTTCGTGATAAGTTACTTCATCAAGTCAGGATATATAAATTTCTTTTTTTTTTTGCATTTGCAATAGAGTGCCATTTTTATTATAATTGTCATTGGTTCCCTATTGGTTATTTAAGATAAATATCAAACGATTTGCCTTTATTTTATATGATTGTTTATGAACCTACCCCAAATCCACCGCTTTTCTTATCTTTGTCTTTGTCTTTGCCACTGTCTAAAGATTTAAAGTCGCTAGCTCTTGCTCCACCACCGGTAGTTGTAGTTTCCTTCCGGTTCGTGACCTTCGACCCATCAGCCTTAATAATGGTTTCCTCGACAACTGTCTTGGTGACGGCGTTTGCTCCTGACCCTGTTGTTTCTGTAAATGTTCTAACACTACGAGATTCACCCTTATGGGACATTTCTGGTTTGGATTGAAGTCTCCTCGAAAATTGTCCTTCTTCTTCCTTTGGTGAGTGAGAGCCTTGGTGTTTTTCTGAAATTGGGAACATATTGATATACTTCAAATTGGCTTTAGTCGTTGACGTTTTTGCAATTATCAATGTTGAGTTTATTGATATGATTAAAAAAATGTAATTGTCAATACCAAGAATTTTGTTTGATTTTGTTTGTTCTTCGTTTATAGTTTCCATTACTGTTTTTGTCATCCAGGATTTATTTCTTATGAATATAAATCCATTAGGAATGTAGAAAGCGTATGTCTATACACAAATGACTACCCAGTACAGCCGATAGTAAATACAAAGATTCCAGGCTTAGCTACATATCAACCGTCATAAATGAACCCTTAAAAGAAAATGAATAAAGAATAGACAGAGTGGGGAGCCCAAGTTGGAGGAAGAAACCTAGATGGTTGGCGCAATGACCACTAATGTTTCACAAATGGCCACTTTTCTGGTATCTTGTGTGGTCATTTATAGGTGTGACTATAAGGCTCGTTATATCAGCAACATTCAATTGAAAAAATAAAATGGGAAAAACGCAGTATTAGGCTACATGCATGATTATAATAAAAAATTCAATCTGAAACATGTCTCCGAAAAATATGATACTTATAAGAGGAAGGATATATTGACCTACTTTTGACCGCTATCATAGCGAAACGTAACGACAATAACAAAGGAATAATGATACACGATACAACTTGTAAATCAGTTCTGTCTGAAGGTAAACTATTTTCTCAATGATGTAGAATAGTCAGAAACAAAATGCCGACATGTGTATCACAATGACGGGTTACGATGAAATATAAACAGTACAAATCAAATTCATATATGAACCAAAAGGCACGACGTGATACTTTCAGTAGATATTTACATCAATTCTTATCCCTGATTAAAAGGAACAAACTCTTACCTTGTACAAATATAGATTACAAGTAATAAAATGGTGTATCAAAAAACCGAAATCACTTAAATCAACAGTTTGAAAACGACGTTAACTCCCATTAAAATAACAAAAACAGTAGTAACGTGGCCGTTTGAGGTTTGCACAATGAAATAAAAATACTAGTGGGTAGGTAGGCTGTCGCCACGGTACAAGTACTGCAGTGTTAGTACCATACATTATTGATGAATGTTATACTACAGTGAGTTTTACACAGAAATCGATGTAACTGCCTCCTGTCTCACTGCCCTATCACGACAAATCTCCAATACTCGGCATTAACATAATTAAACGTATATTGACAATCACAAAGTGCTTTATAAAGTATATTTGTACTACTTTCAACGACTGTTAAATCCAACAGCATGCTTGTTAAACAAATTCTATCCCATCATAACGATATTTTAATAAATTATTAAGATATAACTCGAAAAACAGTTTTAGAAACACTGTACATTTTAAATTTCATATTGTGAATACAAGGTGCATGTACTAACAATGCATTTAACCATTAATGACCAAACAGCCACGCTACATCGGTTGAAAGATGTGAAATAGAAAATTACGTTGTTTTCCCCTACTGTTCATTTAAGTTAAGGCAGAAATGCGTGTGATTTAATTGAATGTTTAAACAATTGAATGAAATGCTTCTATGAACTACAATTTGAAGAAGATAGAAAAAGAACAGCTGCTTATGGTAATACTACCTTTAGTTTTGGTTTTAGTAACCATAATTTGAACAAGAGCTGTTGGAGAACAGCATAGCTCGCATATTAAAAGCATTTTTTAAATGAGTGTGAATTGTAATGGGGCCATTACACGATGTCCCATCTTAGATAATGGATCAA
>JAUMGZ010196627.1:0-12820 GCA_032359645.1 Pododesmus macrochisma | reverse complement strand
TTGCCATGGTTGTTATAAACTAATATGTTTATTATCTAAACATTACCATTCAAGGGAAGTGTTGTTGCCATGGTTGTGTTTTATCCCCTGGATACAGCAAGGACAAGACTTCAAGGTATTAAACCAATACAGAATTTTAAGCTCAGTCAATAAAAATTGTAAGTCCATTCCTGATGTTCACATAAAGTAAAGGTAAAGCAACAGTTTAGAAAAAAATAAAACTGTTAATCGTAAAGGAGCTAATATGATGTGACCATATACTTGTCAAGTGGCCATAACAATATGACCACCTATACCGGTCCACCTTATTTAATGTCTGGTCTCTCATGAAATATGACAACAGTTCTTATCCCAGCGGGACCATAATTTATGTTTCTTTGTAAGGAAGTTGCTAGTTAATCATAGATGATCGTAGATTTTCTCCAAGCAGTTTACTTTCCTACACAAGATAGAGGCTGTCATGATAAAGCTGAAGTAGATCTTAAAGTGTTATAAACAGCAATAAATGAGAAAACTATGTGAACTTTGTAACTGAATGTACCTAATAACCTTATTCCTCTACAATTTAGTTTAAATGGCTACTTACTTCAACTTTCAGTTCTATTGCCAACACCTTGGACTATGTTATTGACAAAAACCTTGAATTTTGGTGGGAAAGAAAATTTCTTTTGACAGATATAAAACCTGTGTGATTTATAACAGTGAATAAAGAGCTAAGAACCAAGAACATGTATTTACATTTACGTTAAAACATTTGATTCTATGTATTCACACATAAGTATCAGAAAAAGGAATGTCTATTTTTAAAGAATGATTGTGTTTATTTATGTATGATTATTCACACTACAGTTGATGATAAAAGAACAGCCAGGCATTCACCTATAGTGATGGCAGAAATAGCTCAAGAAGAAGGATTGTGAGTTTCTCTCAACAATAGGTTACAACATTGCATAAACTATATACATTATATCAAGTGAATTTAACCACTGGTTTGAGAAAAAAATTAATATCTTAGGATGAGATAGAAACTTTCTTTACAATGTAAGTAATTATGGAAATACTCAACAAAAAATAAATATCTTAGGATGAGATAGAAACTTTCTTTACAATGAAAGTTATTATGGAAATACTCAACAAAAAATAAATATCTTAGGATGAGATAGAAACTTTCTTTACAATGTAAGTTATTATGGAAATACTCAACAAAAAATTAAGTTCTTAGGATGAGAATGAAAGTTTCTTTACAATGTAAGTAATTATGGAAATACTCAACAAAAAATTAATATCTTAGGATGAGATAGAAACTTTCTTTATGATGTAAGTTGTTATAGAAATACTCAACAAAAAATTAATATCTTAGGATGAGATAGAAACTTTCTTAACAATGTAAGTAATTATGGAAATACTCAACAAAAAATTAATATCTTAGGATGAGATAGAAACTTTCTTTACAATGTAAGTTTATAGAAATACACAACAAAAAATTAATATCTTAGGATGAGATAAAAACTTTCTTTACAATGTAAATTATTATGGAAATACTCAACAAAAAATTTATAACATCCATTAATTTGTAGGTCCATCGGGACCAAAGTTCCAAGGTGGACTTTCCCACACAAATTCTTTCCATCATCCCTCATCATCCTTTGTCTTAGTCGTGGTTTAACTTTCATATAATCGTTTTCTCCTCCAAAACTATTGGACCACTTCAACCAAACTTGTTAGGAAGCATCCTTAGTGAAAGAGGATTCACATTTGTTCAATTGATGGGGCAACTTCAGGTCACTAGGAAGCATCCTTAGTGAAAGGGGTTCACATTTGTTCAATTGATGGGGCGACTTCAGGTCACTAGGAAGCCAAAATGGGGAAATTTTACAAAATTTCAAAAATCCTTAAAGGCTTTGAATTTAAATGCTAGCATCTATGGTAACCTTCACAACAAATAAGCCTGGGGCATGGAAAACCAAGTTTGTTCAAGGTATAACCCTAAGGCCTTGGGTTATAGGTTATACATTTTGGGGTCAAGTTTAAATCCTATAGCAAATATGGTAATTTCACATTTTCAACTTTTTCTCCAAAATCTTATAGTATTGTATATGTAAGAACATTAGGCTTGGGAAATCATGCTTGTTAAGCACAAAACCATGGTATAAAAATAGGTTATGTGTGTTAGGTCGAAGCTCAACAATATTGGTATAATGCATAATATTTCAACCAAAATTGTTAGAAAAGTTCCCCAAGTGAACAGAATTCAGAGTCATATGATTTGGACCAACCTGTTAAGGTACCACTAGATTGCTAAAATTGAGAAAATTAGACTAAATCTTAAATATCTTATTCAAATACCAAAAATGGATAGGCCTCTGTTTCAACCTGATAAACGTTAACATACAGTGGGCCTCTTGTTGTGATTTGTAATACAGATAGTTTAAAAATGCTGATCTTGAGATCATGCAGTCTTCCTTGTTTTACAAATTTTAACATTTTTCTTCTTTTCTGTAGGAGATCTCTATACAGAGGCCTGTTCCCTGTACTCACAACATTGTGCTGTTCAAACTTTGTTTACTTCTACACCTATAACAGCTTAAAGGCTGTGATGTTAGGACACAACGGCCAGGCAGATTCCTTAAAAGATCTTTCTTTTGCATTTGTAGCAGGTATGTCCATTCTGATGAATAATCTTTATTAACATTGCTGATATAATGTTCAATAAAAGTGTTTTCTAAAATAGAAGAGCTTGTGTTGTAAGCTTGAATACTCTGTGCTGTAAACTTGAGTTGAAAAGGTTGTCTGTATGAAATTCATTAGTAAAATATGTTCATGACAGAGTTCATTAAGTGACCTTGCCAAATAAAAACTTTTTCTTTTCTAGCTTTTAAGACATATGCTCTTTTACTGGCATAAATTTCAGCTTAATATACAGAATATTTTCACTTTCTTGTATCCAACAGGAAGCAAAATACACAGATAAACAACAAAATTAGCTACAAAATTTATATGTGGAATAATCTACTTTCTGCAACACAACCATAATTCGTCTTGTTTTATCACAGTGAAAATTAAATATTTGTTGTCTTTTGTTGCTATGCCCTTCCTCTTGACCTCTTTCTTATCATTTCTCCTGACCTCAAAAATGTGATAAGTCTTGATCTGGCTCCCATATGTGTCTGGAGGTTTCATTCTCAAAATGCACTGGTTTTGTTTGTACAAACTTGCCCACTAAGAGATCTAGCGCTTATGTAAATGACTGATTATTCCCCACTTACCTTACTTCTCTGTTCTATCTCTGTCTCAATTTTACTCTCCAGTCTTTTTAGTCCATCTGCACCAAAGGTCTGAAGTGGACATTTCCCATAAAAATGCTCTCCAACTTTTTTTAAAAAAAAAATAAGCCAATTTCAACCAAACTTTGTAGTTGGCATCTATATATAGTGGAAAGAGATTTCAAGTTTGTTTAAATGATAGGGCTTGCTTAGGGAATGTTACTTCGGAGCAAAAATGGTAAAAGGTTACTAAAATTTCAAAAAATTCTTGTAATAAAATAGAAGGCCAAGAACAAAATGCTTGCACTTGTAGTAACCTTGGGGCACAGTGAACTATGGTTGTTGAAAGCATGACTCTTGTGTCAAAATAAGATATGTGATTTGAGATCAAAGATCAATGCTTCAGCAATTGAGTGAACTTTGCACATTTTTGACTTATCCAAAACCATTCGATCAATTTTAACCAAACTTCCAAATATTTAAAGATTCCAAAAGTGAAGAAGATTCAAATTTGTTCAGATGGTGGGGCTTAGCCTCTAGTGGCACCGCAAAGGTTAAAAATGGGAAAAATCAAACAACATTTTATAAGTTGGCATAGAGCTCAGTGCTTGCATTTGTAGCTTGCCTATTCAAAGAATAGGAGTGCTATATACCCTCGGCGTCAGCATCCCACTTAGTTAAAGTTTTCAGGCAAGCTGTATTTTGGCGTTTAACTTAACTTTTAAATAATTTTTCATTGTAATATGGTTAGAGCAGTTGCTTGGAGGTTCCTTAGCAACAGATTGGACCATATTTGCTCATTATTGTTCCCAAACACAAGTCTTTTGAAATTGGTTAATGTTTTTGGGCAAGTTCTTTTGAACTTGATTAAGGCATTAAGCAGTGATTTAGCACAAATACTAGGATGCTGATATTTGGCATTAGGGTAGTTTGGGGGGATAAGATTCATTTAGCAGAGTGAAATTGGAAATATTTTTATAAAAAAAAACTGAATTTTGACATGTTTTTGGACTTAAATTTTTTCCCATTTTTAAAGTTTTGCTGCAAGTGTTGAAATGCACTAGTATACAGTCAAATTTGTGTACTGGGATGCTGAAATTAGGTATGAGGGTAGCTTTGGGGTCTAAGACTCATTAAATGGAGTGAATTTGAAATACTTGTTTTAAAAATAATTTCAATTTTGACATCAAAATAATTCTGACTTTTCTATGCCTCAATCAATAATCAATTATGTGCACTAAGATGCTGATATTTGGATTGAGGGTCGTTTTGAGGTGTAAGGTACATTTAATGCAATCATAGTAGAATTTCTTGGTCGATCTGTTATCCAAAATGGTGACCATGGCCTCTGATTGGTTGACATATAAATATTGACTGATTTCGTTCAAATTTTGTATACAGATGTATTATGATACTGCAATCTTAACTGCGTATGATTTTTTTTCTGATTTGTTATCAAAAGATAATGGCCAAGGTCTCTGATTGGTCAAAATTTACATATTGCCTGATTTTGTCTTAGTTGGTACTCAGATGTATAACTACACTCACAGTGACAACAACCACATTTAATTTTTTGTGATCTTTTATCTAAGTTGGGACATCCTGTAATGGCCCTGTTAGGATTCACACTAATTTCATAAATGCTTTTAATAGGTGAGCTATGCTGTTCTCCAACAGCTCTTGTTATTAAATAATCTTTAGGTAAGAAGAACCAAATTTGTTCAAGGTGTGACTGAGATTGATAATGTATTTGGGTCAAATTTCAAGACTATTGGTATTGCAAACAAGTTAATTTTTTCACATTTTGAACTTTTCTAAAAGGATTGGACATATTTCAACCATTTTTAGTCCATCTGGACCAAAGGTCAAAGGTGGACTTTTCTCATACAAATCCTGTCCGTCTGCTGTTAACTTTTGCTTTAAACCACATCTCCTCTGAAACTACAGGGCAGATTTTAAACCAAATTTGGCAGGAAGCATCCTTAGGGGAAGGGGATTCAAGATTATACAAATGATGTCTCTGACCCCCACCCCCAGGGGACAGGTAGGTGAGCAAAAAGGGGTAAATTTGACAGTATGCCTTTAAGCGAAATCTCCGGGCAGATTTCAACCAGATGAACGTTAAGGCCCAATGGGCCTCTAGTCTGTAAGAGGCATACTTAGCAGTAAGGAATTAAGATTTGTTCAAATGATTGGGCTCAGCCACCAGGTGGTACTGCCAGGGGTCAAATATTTTCTAATCACTTATACAATATTGAATAAAATTATAGAGAATTTGTTCCCTCAATCTCAGCCTCCCTTTCACCTGAACTATATCAATAAAATAAATGATACTTATGTATTTTTCTCGATGTTCTTCCAGGTGTAGTGAATGTTCTAGTAACAACACCTCTCTGGGTTGTCAACACCAGACTGAAGTTACAAGGTGTTAAATTCCAAACTGAAAAGTTTCAAGAAGCAAAACTTCCAAAATACAAAGGAATAATTGGTAAGTATGGTGGCTTTGTTTGGTTTTTATTGTCCAAAGGAATAATTGGTAAGTATGGTGACTTTTTTCTGTTTTTGATGTCCAAAGGAAAAATTGGTATGTATGGTGGCTTTGTTTTGAAGGAAAAATTGGTAAGTATTGTGGCTTTGTTCTGTTTATATTGTCCAAAGGAATAATTGGTAAATATGATGGCTTTGTTCTGTTTTTGTTGTCCAAAGGAATAATTGTAAAATATGTTGGCTTAGTTCTGTTTATATTGTCCAAAGGAATAATTGGTAAATATGGTGGCTTCGTTCTGTTTTTGTTGTCCAAAGGAATAATTGGTAAATATGGTGGCTTTGTTTTGTTATCGTTGTCCAAAGGAATAATTGGTAAGTATGGGGCTTTGTTTTGTTTTTGTTGTCAAAAGAAATAATTGGTAAGTATGGTGGCTTTGTTCTGTTTTTGCTGTCCAACATAATAATTGATATATTTACAAATAGAATATTAAGTGATATCAGTTCTGTTTTTTTAAGAAAGTATAAAAATCTCAAGTATTAAAAAAAGTATTAAAAAAGTAAAAAACAGGACCTTTCTGATGTGTAACAAGGAAGTGTAGGTTTTAAACTTGAGGTTGAATTACAGAATAACACGTATCCATCAGACCATGGTATTCAGCTGTGACAACTTTAACACAAGAACTTGTATTTTCTGTAAAGGCATGCAAACATTTTTAAGTATTGATCACATTTTACATTCAACATATGATACAGCACATTTACATATACCCAGTGGTCATAAAGTGCATATGAACTGCCTCTACCTCACGTTTTCCCTTTATTTGTCAATGTCCATGGTCTTAAGGCTTTTTGAATATTGTCTTGGTTTTTATTATTTACTACCTTATATGCATGTGCAAAGTCCTAGTCGGCTTATTCAAACAGCAATATATATATATAGTTTAGTCATCTAGGAATCACAAACCAATATGTAATCTTATTATGTTGATAAAAACTTAAAAACCATGTATATATTTGTTCACAATTATGTCTATTTAGAATATGGTATGCTGTGTGCTGTGTAAAATTACTAATCACATCAAACTTTGAGCAATGAAAACACAACCTTATCCATACATATCTTTGGGTAAAGATCTTTTATGTGTAAACCTAGCTTTCGTGACAAAAATTAGCTTTCTTAATACCGGTACCTATTATTTTTAGAATTATAGCCTTCTGCATCTTTGAGGATCGGGCAAATAATAAACAAAACTTAATCCTTATAAGCATCTTGAAATTGGGGGATGTTGTGTCCTAAAATGTGATCATATGACCTATTATTAAATTTGGGGACATTGTGTCCTAAAATATGATCATATGACCTATTATTTAATTGGGGGATGTTGTGTCCTAAAATACGATCATATGACCTATTATTAAATTGGGGGATGTTGTGTCCTAAAATACGATCATATGACCTATTATTTAATGGGGGATGTTGTGTCCTAAAATACGATCATATGACCTATTATTAAATTGGGCGAAGTTGTGTCCTAAATAGATCATATGACCTATTATTTAATTGGGGGACGTTGTGTCCTAAAATGCGATCATATGACCTATTATTAAATTTGGGGATGTTGTGTCCTAAAATACGATCATATGACCTAATATTAAATTTGGGGATGTTGTGTCCTAAAATACGATCATATGACCTAATTTTAAATGAGTGTTGGACCCTTTTTTATTCAGCGGACAGCCGTATATTTTAAATTTTTTTACTCAGGTCTTAATTTTATTTAACAACACTTTATGTACATCTTAAGGAAGAGATCTGTGGTATACTAGAATTATGTCATTTGACCCTATCTACTGAGTGAGGAACAATTGTTTAACTTTTGTTGTTGGTGTATAATGTTTAACCTAGATAACTTGGTATACTGGCACATTGGCTCAGAGGTATAGTATTGCCTCGTGATCTGGTAGGCATAGGTTTGATTCCCGGCCACGTCAAACCTAAGATGTTAAAATTAGGTAATCTTGCTTCCTGCTAAGTGTTCAGCATTACTGGGTAGGAGGAGGACTGGTTAGCTTAAATTAATGTCAGAATAATGTGACCAAGTGAAGTATCTTATCAATGTGTGGCGTGATATTCAGTGAGAAACACTATTAAGTCGCCATCAGTGCACACTGTCACAAGAAGTCACTGTCTTGATTTGACCTAGACATGAGTTGAAGGGATGTTAAACCCCAGTAAAACAAACAAACAGTACTTGGCACACCTTTATTATAATCATGAAGTGAAGTTCTATTGGCTTATTGCGCAACTGAAATAATTATAAAAGTCTCATATGAACATTGTGTACATGTGCACTGTCATGTGTTAAGTGTGTGTGGAAAGAAATAACAATAAAATGTCACTGTCATGTTTAAGTTCCTTGTAAAGAAGGAGCTAATTAAAGTCACCATTAAATAAATCATGCACTCTAAAGGGTCTATATGTGGTACCATTCCTCTGTCTAGCACAGACACTTAATTAAAACTATACACAGACATAAATAGAACAACAAGAGTTTATAAACATAACACAGTCAAGTCATTATAGATACTGAATGGGTTTTCCTAACACAAAGGAATGAATGCATCATTTATAGACTTTAGTAGAACCAGCAGAAACTGGTTATTTATGTTATATTTGATTTTCTGCACTGATCACTATACTCTGCTTCCTACCAATAGATGTTTACTTTTTAGATTTATCAGATCATTGTTGGCTTCTCACACAAATCCTAGCCATCATACCTCATGTACGTTATATATAATGTTATGTTTGGAAGAATTGGAACTATGTAGCAATGTCTACCAATGTTGTTTACGTGTCTAGAAACTATCACTATCCATCAGACTTTCCAACTGACAGTCCGTGTGGGATTAATTCATGCATAATTCACAATGGAAACCACATAACTCTTTTTTATCTAAGCAATGCATTTATACACATTAAAGTTTGATTATGAGAAAGATTTAAATACAAGCAATACAGGTAAAAATCAATATTTGCACGTAATAGTAGAAAACAAATACAACTCGACAGTAGCGAGCTTAGACCATCCACACAAACTGTGATATATATTGTAAACTCTTTAGAAGAGAGTTGTATCCTCACCAACCATGAGATGATACAGACAGAACAACCTTAGAGTTTGTTTGTTAATTTAGGACTCAACATCACTTTCAGAATATTTTTACTGATGTTGTGACAAAAATACAAAAGAGAAAAACCAAACAATAGGACAGGAAGAGAAGCTACAACAGGAACAACAAAACAAACCAATAAGGATAGAACAGAAAGAAGGACGAACCTATGCAACAGTGTTTCCGCGTGCTCTTATATCGAACTTAGCATGGGGATCTTTATCAAGCTAGAGTGGTTAAAAATGCCTATACACTGGACCTTCAGCTAAGCCTCCCTTCAAAAGAACGTACCAATCTTTGATTGGCCTGTCTGACTTGGGTGACCCTACCCGGAACATAACATAACCTTCTGCCAGCATAGCTCTCCAGGTCATCAAGCAACTCGAATCTCCCTAGCACAATGTGGTATCAGGCACAGGGAAGCTACAATAGAGAATTATTATGTCACAAACCATGATAACAATTTTACAGTAGAGAGCAACTTTGTGATGATGATCTTAAGTGCAGTGCAGTGTATGTCAAAATCAATAACCTGCAGTAAAGTGTCTGTAAGACCCAGACAAAACATTGAACAAATTATTTCAGAATCAATATCATGTGCTTTGTATTTGAGATATTAAAGTCAAAGTAAAAATTGCTTTTAAATCCTGAATTGTCATACCTATATGTTTTCAGGTTTAGAAACATTAATGATTTGAATCATATTACCAAACAATTATAAATGTCAAATGCTGATAATTGTTTAGTGAACTATCTTTGTAGCAGTGCGCATGTAATAACCATTTAATATGTTTATAACTTCCAAACGTACACATGTTTTCCTGTATTGCAGTTTTTACATGATATATACAGTATTGATTTCAAGTGTTCTTAGTTTCAAGTCAAGCCCTGGATGATTTTAATCAACTGTAATTTAGTATTTTCTAGGATTCATTGATTTCCTAAGATAACATCTTTACTGTTAATTGACAGAAACTATAAACAGTGTAGTTACATTATGCAGTTTATTGTTTGGTATTCTGTGTCCCATATTATTTATGATTCAGACAACAAATTGGCTGTGACAGATTGACTTCATATTTAAGTGGTATAATTAAGTCAATGATTGTCTCCTCAGGGAAAATTGTGTAAATTTAAATTCACAGAAACCTAGTGAAGTGCTACAGTGACTAAGACACAATGATGATGCCACAGTCTCTCTGATAAAGAGATAAAGATTGTCACAATATAAAGTACAATGAATTCTAAAGGACATTATCATTATACTGAATTAGTTAAACTACCATTAACAGTCAGTGCACATAGACCCATTTTTCCTCTGTGGCTTTAAATCTCAGGGAACGAGGCTTAACTTGAAGTATGGCACTTTGTTTATCCCATCTCTGTTCTATTAATAGTCCATTTAGGTTTCTGTAAGCATACTTATCTCATTATAAGTGTATACGTAGTTAATTATCATTTGTAATACTATTGTCCTGTTAATTGAGATTTATGTGTATGATAAATTATGATATAATTATTTGCATATTATAAAATGACTATTATTTTGTTGTCAAATCATTCATGTCATATAAGCAAACAGAGCTTAGGTCTTGTCTGGAGGTTTATCCCTCGTGCTGTGTTTATCATCATGCCGCCTAGTGGTTAAAGTCGCCAACTTGTAATCATAAGCCTTTCGCCTCCTAGTTCGATCCCCAACCGGGCGTGCTAGTGTGAGAAAGTTGCCAGTGACTTGCCGTAGGTCGGTGGTTTACTCCGGGTACTCCGGTTTCCTACACCAGTAAAACTGGCACGTCTGTAAATGACCTAAGCTGTTGATCGGACAATAAGCCCTCAACAGACACAAAGTATATATAGTTGTAAATTCTTGAGCAAGACGAGATGTATTTGTAGAATTAAAGAAAAAGAAATAACAAATTATCATTGGAAGCAAGAAGGTTCTGGTAGTCGAGCATCACAAGTTGATGTTTATGCGGGGACTATATTGGGTATCACCATTTACATAGGCAATTGACACCAGGTTAAAGGTTTTGTACAAGTTTCAACTATCTAAGTTTGTGGTAAGTTTTACCCAATATAGTATCATAAAACTTCCAATATGGGTTGACATGTCAATTACAAGGTCATTAATTTCACAATAAGTTGAGCCCACCTCCCCGAGGTCAATGTAAGTTTCTTATAAAATCAAAATTTTTAGCTCTACGAAGCTTCGAAAGTATGCAACTTTTAAAGTTCCGAAAATGGCTGCTCAACTTTTTTGATTTTTAAAAGGAAGCAATCAAAAATATTTCCTAGTTCCAGGTTTAGTCTAAACATCTACAAATTGGTTCTAGGTGAACTTGAAGATTTCAGTAGATCTTCTATTTTATACAATTTTCACTGTTTTTTTATTTACGTGGAAGTTGTTCAAATGAATTTAAATGTATGCTTTAGACGAGCTTTGTTGTTCTCCAGCGGTTCTTGATTCTTTACTCTATGTTGTATATGTAACATACTTTTAACTCTAAATACACATTTTCCTTATTGTTATTTCAGTTTATATGGCTTATCTCTGAATTGTATGAGAGAAGTCTTGAATACTGACCAAGATGCCTGCAGCCTATCATCTCTGCAGACAGCTGTACCAATATTATTAAGGACCTTTGCACCGACGTCAAACATTGACACTTTAGGCAGATGCCAAGGTACATTTCAATAGTTATATTTGGCCTTGTATAATGACATGTAAACTTATAATAAGTGGTCATTTTGTATGCATTGATTATTATGCAATTCAAATTAACAAATATAAGTCCATTGTTTATAATTCTGTTATTTGTTGTTCTTCTATCTTTAAAAATATTTTGCAGTAAAAGAAGAAAAGTCGCTATGTGATAATTCTGAAAGACTGGCAACTTATCTTACTCAAACTCATTGTGGAATGATTTACCTAAATCAAGATCTTTTTGGGAGTCAGAGTGCAGCATGCTTGTAAGTACAAGCCACTACAGACTTTACCATGTGTTGAACTGTGCTATTCCTTTATGCCTCCATTTAATACGAAGTAGTGGGGCACACTTGGTTTGATTTTTCTGTCTGGTCGTTTAGCTAGTTTTTATATGTCCACAAGTTTTCGCGTAGAGCATAATGTTATCACTCTGTCCATCCATCTACTTTTGAACAGATCTAACCTCATACTTCTAATAACTGTTTAAACAATAGAATGTTATACGGATTATATATGCTTGGATGTTTTAAGTTATAATATTAATTGATGAGAAGTTCTGGCTTGATTACACCAATTATTTATTTTATTTATTAGCATAAAACACTACTTCAGCAGTATTTTCAGCCACTAACAAAATGACCATGAGTTTTCTATAGGAGGAACAACAAGTGTAAATAACCTATCTAAGTCTCAAGAAACTCAACTGTCTAACTTGAAGAAATTAAATATGTTCCAAGGGAACTCAGACTCGTGCAATCCTGTTGATAGGGACTAGAGATTTCAAGTAAAAACAATTCAATAGTTTAAACATGTTTTATAGCCAATAAGATAAATACAACAGTTAGATAGGGCACAAGTGGAATCACTCTGTCTGGATGTCTGTCTATCGTCCGCAGTAACTTGTCCGAAAAACTCCTCCTTAACTAACAGGTGGATTTCATTGAAACTTTGCATGAATGATCAATATCTTATGTAGTTTTGCATCGTCATTTAAATTTGGGATTTCGGCCCTTTTTAGTCCATCTGGACCAAAGGTCCAAGGTGGACTTTTCCCATACAAATCCCGTCCGTCGTCCGTCGCCCGTCCGTCCGTCGTCCGTCCATCCGTTGTACGTCGTTAACTTTTGCTTTAAACGACATCTCCTCTAAAACTACTGGGCAGATTTCAACCAAATTTGACAGGAAGCAT
>JAUMGZ010196616.1:0-12820 GCA_032359645.1 Pododesmus macrochisma | reverse complement strand
ATTTGTGTACACATTCAGAACACCTGCTTGTTCACCACGACTCTCTATTTGTGTACACATTCAGAACACCTGCTTGTTCACCACGACTCTCTATTTGTGTACACATTCAGAACACCTGCTTGTTCACCACGACTCTCTATTTGTGTACACATTCAGAACACCTGCTTGTTCACCACGACTCTCTATTTGTGTACACATTCAGAACACCTGCTTGTCCATCACGACTCTCTATTTGTGTACACATTCAGAACACCTGCTTTTTCAGCACGATTATATTCGAATCCAATTTCGGGCCTTGATTGGGTTCCTATTTCATAGGTATGTCTTAAAAGTTTTCGTGTTTGGAATTCTATGCTAAATTTAAATGTTTTGTGTTTTAGCAGCAGTATACGAGGCTGCTTTTGATGCCTGGTTGTCGAGTAAACAGAGTTATGGACATTCACACGACGAAACCATTGTGTTTGACAGTGTCGAGACTAACATCGGGGGTCACTATGATTCTAGCACTGGAACTTTTACATGTCCAGTGACCGGAATTTACGTTTTCTCTTGGTCATTGAATATCAACCCAAACAAGCACATGGGTACAATATTGATAAGGAACTCCCATCCAATTGCCGCTTTAAGTGTCTCGGGTACAAGTAATCACTGGAACTCGGCCTCGCAGACGACTGTTCTGAGGATGAGCAGAGGAGATGCCGTTTATATCAACGTAGATCCAGGTGATCACGTGGTTGGTTCCATTTTGGATCATAGTAGAACTGCATTCTCAGGATTTCTACTTTATTATTAAATATGTGTTAGATTCCCTGTGCGTTTGACCTGTATTTGTCCAAAGATCGTAGGAAGTAAATTTTATTACAATCAGCATCAACCGTTTTAGAGTTATATTTAGGAGTTTATTGTGCAAATATCATCATAAATCGACATTACGAGTCGTTAATTCAGCTATGCTGATTGTAACGAATTGCCGTACTCTTGTGCTACTACAACACGACAAACGGGAAATGTGGGTTTTTGTCGTAATGTAGCCTGAATTTTGTCTAGCTTCTGTGGATCCATGTGTTACATAACACGTTAAAACTATTATCTCTTCTTTCGTATTGGTCCATCTGTGCCTTTACCTAACAGTAACAAAAAATTATATAAGTAACATGAATACAACTTAAATCTTGATCCGCCCCTACATATATCTGCACAATTAGAGAAATCTGCATTTAATATAGAAATAGTTTCATTTTAAATACGGATGTCTGCATTTAAAACATATACATCTGTATTTCAATTACAAATATATATATATATTAATTTGCAAATAGAGGTATATTATTTAAAAAAAAGGGATATCTCTTTTTAGATGCAGCTATTCAATTATGCAATAAATAAAAGTGTGTGTGTGTGTGTGTGTGTGTGTGTGTGTGTGTGTGTGTTTTAAGTTAGTTTTCTTGCGGAACTACTGGGTGTTAGGTCCTGTATATGAATGACCGTGGCTGAGATGTAGATTCATAAAGATTACAAATTTAAAAATTATTGAATGTGTAAAGATTAAACAATACATATTTAAAAATATACACCACGCAACTGAAAATAACATGTATGTAAAGTTATATATAATGTTGCAACGTTTGAAACAAAACATTACTACTCTAGAGTTCTATTTTGGAGGCCAGTGTCGGCCACCGTAGATTAACATACCTTTACCACGATAAACAACCGATATTGTTGCTCCAGATGATGTGGCCGAAACAATAGGATACAGGACGGAACCAGCAGGATCAAGGTTCGTAAAAGCGGCACCAAAATATCTCTCGTCAGCTCCAAAATAAAGTGCATTGTCTTTTAAATCCAAATACATGAAAAATCTATCAGGCATCTTGCGTCGGAAGCCTTTAGGGAACTTCGACACGGACTTGTTATTGTGCACTGTCTGACAAGAAGATAGATCTATTCCCCACGAATCACCGGTAGATCCCACCAGGGCTGTATTGCTTTCGCTTTTGAGAGGTGCTAATTTGCTTCCTACACCAACACTAGCGTGTTTACCCCTCGTGGCTTTGGGAAATCCTATTTCAAATATATGTCTGCCTTTTGAAAATCCTCTACTCCATCGAGCGCCATCTGCAATGTTCTCGTCTGCAAAATATGCACATACTGTATTATTCATATTATATACATTACAGAAGTACTTCAAGAAGAAATAGGATCAACAGGACAAAAGTTAAAAACTACATGTATACATCTATACAAATCAACAGAAATGATTCGAATGTTCAATTTGGAAGATAAACCTCTCTTCAAACAATTTAATGTATGCAACAAAATCATTTGAACACGTCTTCAAATCTATTGTTGCCCGCATCAACTCATTTCACACGCACACCAACTCTTTTATGCACGCAATACATATTTTAAACTGACATTTATTTGTTTGAAGAGAAATATTATTAGTTGAGCCTTTGTAAATTTTGCGTTCCATATAAAGCCCCGATCTCCATCAAACTTCCGGAAAAGTGAAAAGTGTAATACTTTCTGAGTGGTTTGTATAGTATAACACGTCTGCAAGGACTGTGTTTTTTTTCTTCCAAGAGTACACACGAATATCAAATGCAATTTAACAAAAGAATGAGTAATTCATATGGTTTAAAAATGACTGAAATCCAATTGAACGGCACTTTCGATGGAGGGTATATAAACAGACGCGTACTATATCCGATGTAGGGTACATAAACAGACTCGTACTATACCCGAAGAAATACAGAAGTAATGACAAAAACCACTATAGTTCCCGATAAGTCAGAGTTAGTTGGAGGAATCTCGGACTAGTTTCTAACAGGGGCATCCAATAAAACCATGCTGGATATAATTTTAAATAAACAAGCAATTAGTTTCAACGAACCTGATGACGTTTTGATAATCACATTGTTGTTAATGCTTTGAAATCCTGAGGATAATTTGACGAGTTTGTCATCGATCATCTTACTTGATAACCTGCTCGTGCGCATCCATTGTGATAGACGTTTATCGTTATCTGTAAAACGTATAGAATGTTAGAATCACAAGAAATTTACTTATAGCTTTAGTTGTTATGTGTGGTTGTACGAACACATGCTTATCATACACCTGGTTTCTGTTGTGGTTCATAGTTCTTTATTTACATATGTAAAATATAGCTTAAACGTATAAAATGTATTGACGATACTGTACTTAAATAGATTTAACTCAAGTAAAGGCTATGACCACGAGCTTAAGTGATGGCCTTGATCTTTGACTTTCAGTGTCGTATCATGTATAGGTAGTTTCTCCGTTTGATGATATTGCAAGCAGTCAAAAGTAAAGATATGCGAGTGTTTTTTTTGTTTGTTTTTTTTTTTATAACTTTTACCAAGTGCTCTGTGGAGCCTTGATTTTTCTCATTCAGCAACCTTCAACAACAAGACAAACCCCATACGTAACGACAAACTATATGGTTGTAAATTTGGTCACGTTCTATTCATCATCATCCACGAAGATATTTATGTTTGAAAAACTTAAACCTTGACAATTCTGTACAAGTGAGATAAAACTTTAACCCACTGCTCTGTGACTTTGACCTTTCTTATTCAGCTTTTGCAACCCAAATTTCATATGGTACGATCAATAAAAGTTTTTATTAACAGGAGAGGTCATTTAATTGTTTTGAAATTCTTTAACTTTGGGACATACTTTTAGAACAGTCAAACGCTGATGCTTCGACTTATTTTGTAGCGGGGCATGCAACATGGCATTTGTTTCTCGTATAAATACTTTAAATTAAAACTTACCAGCTGATGCACTCGATGACACACCCATCTTAAGTCTGAAGTTACATACTAGCAGTAAGTTACGAGCAAGCCCTGAAATTAAATACTGGCAGTGAAAATCCGGTTTGAATACAAAGTTGCAAACAAAAGCGGGACATCAATAAATATATATCTGTTTAAGCAATTTAAGCTTCCAGGTCTAGCTACGAATTATTCTTCATCAGTGGACGCTCAATAGACAAGACTTAGACCAATAAAGTCTAATGGGAAGAGGAAGGGGAACGGATGGACACTCAAAAGACAAGACTTAGACCAATAAAGTCTAATGGGAAGAGGAAGGGGAACGGTTGAGATGTAAAGACAATATGGTAGAACATCAAAACAGTATTCACAGAGACAACATCAAGCATAATAAGAAAAGGCGAAACGAGAAGTTAAAACATGAATCAGTTGATAAAAGAGGTAGAGAATGCAACTCATATATGTGAACAATGAATACTGTACAGAACTACAAAGAGAATGATTAGAGAAATACAGGGTAGAAACAGTTTAGAGAATGCAGCACAGATATGTAAACAAGGAACACTTTACAGATTTACAAAGCGAATCATTGGAGAAAAACAGGATAGAAACCAGTTTAGGGAATGCAGCACAGATATGTGAACAAGGAACACTTTACAGAATTACAAAGGATCATTGGAGGAAAACAGGGTAGAAACAGTTTAGGGAATGCAGCACAGATATGTGAACAAGGAACACTTTACAGAATTACAAAGAGAATCATTGGAGAAAAACAGGGTAGAAACAGTTTAGAGATTGCAGCACAGATATGTGAACAAGAAACACTTTACAGAATTACAAAGCGAATCAATGGGGGAAAACAGGGTAGAAACAGATAAGAGAATGCAGCACAGATATGTGAACAAGGAACACTTTACAGAATTACAAAGAGAATCATTGGAGTGGAGAAAAACAGGGTAGAAACAGTTTAGGGAATGCAGCACAGATATGTGAACAAGGAAAACTTTAAAGAAAGTACTGAATATGGCACCACCAGAAAGACCAGTTAGAAGTGACAAGGGTAGAGCTAACGAGGAGATAAATTCAGGACGAGAAAATGGCAACTTTGAAGAAGATAAGAAACAATGAAGCCCCTGTAGCGGACAAAATAACAGAGGAAATGCTTAAAGCAGACAAGGAATCATCAGCGAAATGGTTGTAAAAAGTTGGATGATCAAATATGGGAAGGATACTAAAAGAATGAGAAAGAGAAATAAAAATAACCATCCCAAAGAAAGGAGTCTTAGCGAACTGCTCAAATTGGAGAGGAACAATTTTAATATCCGTACCTAGTAAAGAAGTTGGTGCCATTCTTATGAAGAGAATCAGGAAAGATATTGACAAGAAGCCGAGGAAAGAACAGTATGGATTTAGACAAGGGAGGAGAGCATTAGATCCAATTTTTGTCTTAAGAAACACCACAGAGCAGTGTGAAGAATGACAGGCTCCTCTTTATATCAAATGTATAGGCTTCGGGAAAGCCTTCATCAAGTAACATTGCAGAAAATCATGGAGTTGTATGGTGTACATAAGAAATTAATTACAATAATTAAACAACTGCACGAGGAGAATAAAATATGTGTGGTTAACAATGGAATACACTCGGTTTGACTGAGAATCATGAGTGGAGTTAACCCAGGTTGCAGCGTGTAAGGATTTATCTTCCTAATGGTTCTAGTTAGGGTGATGACAAAAACTGTAGAGGCAAATAACACAGGAACAATGTGGAGTTCACAAGTGAGTCGGAAGACCTAGACTTTGCAGACGACATTGCACTCCTGGCAAGCAGACACAGCGACATACAAGACACAACCACAAAGTAAAAGAATGGGCAAAAAGACAGGACTGAAGATCAATAAAGGGAAAAAAAAGACAGTGAGAATCAATGCAAGAACTGATGAACCAGTGAGGATAGACAGGAAATAGCAGGAGGATTGTCAAATAATTTGCATACCTAGGTTCCAAGCAAAGCAAGGAAGGTGGAGCACGTGATGATAACAAGGCAAGACTGAAGAAGGCTAGGAGAACACTCATTGCACTGAACTAAGTTTGGAAATCAAGCACATATCGTGCAAGAACTGAAAATTTACAACAGCAATGTAAAAATTTGTATTACTAAATGGGTCAGAATGCTGGAAAACTACAGAGGCAGAAATGAAGAAATGCGAAACATCCCAGAACACGTGTTTAAGAAGGATTCTTAGAGTATTTTAGCCAAATAAGATTAATAACAGAGAACTACGGGAAAGAACCGAGATGGAACCAATAGAGGAAACTATCAAGATCAGAGGGCGGAGAGACATAGGACATTTATTGAGGAAAGAGAACGAAGGCGACACTAAGAAGGCAAGATGAAAAGAGGGAAACCAAGAGAGACATGGTTAATCACAGCAGAAAAAACAAGGAAAAAGATGGGGCGGACAAACTGGAAAACGACAGTAATTAACAAGCAGGGCACGGCGTTACCTCATATTGACAGTAACAAACAGGCCCTGACGTAACCATATTGACAGTAACAAGAAGGCCCTGACGTTACCATATTGACAGTTACAAGAAGGCCCTGACGTTACCACATATTAACAGTAACAAACAGGCCTGACTCTACCATATTGACAGTAGCAAGCAGGTCCTGACGTTACCATATTGACAGTAATAATCAGGCCCTGTGACGTAACCATATTAACAGTTACAAGCAGGACCTGATGTCACCACATATTAACAGTAACAAGCAGGCCCTGGCGTTACTATATTGACAGTTACAAGCAGGCCCTGACGTTACCATATTGACAGTAGCAAGCAGGCCCTGACGTTACCATATTGACAGTAGCAAGCAGGTCCTGACGTTACCATATTGACAGTAACAGGCAGGCCCTGACGTTACCATATTGACAGTAATAAACAGGCCCTGTGACGTTACCATATTGACCGTTACAAGCAGGACCTGACATCACCACAAATTTACAGTAACAAGCAGGACCCGAAGTTAAATATTGTCAGTAAGTTACAAGCAGGGTCTAACATTACCACAAATTGACAGTAAGTAACAAGCAGGACCTGACGTTACCACATATTGACAGTAAGTAACAAGCAGGACATGACGTCACTATATATTGACAGTAAGTAACAAGCAGGACATGACGTCACTACGTATTGACAGTAAGTAACAAGCAGGATCTGACGTTACCACATATTGACAGTTAGTAACAAGCAGGACCTGACGTTACCACAAATTGACAGTAAGTAACAAGCAGGACCTGACGTTACCACACATTGACAGTTAGTAACAAGCAGGACCTGACGTTACCACACATTGACAGTTAGTAACAAGCAGGACCTGACGTTACCACAAATTGACAGAAAGTAACAAGCAGGACCTGGCGTTACCACACATTGACAGTTGGTAACAAGCAGGACCTGACGTTACCACAAATTGACAGTAAGTAACAAGCAGGATCTGACGTTATTACACATTGACAGTTAGTAACAAGCAGGACCTGACGTTACCACAAATTGATAGTTAGTTACAAGCAGGAGCTGACGTTACCACAAATTGATAGTTAGTAACAAGCAGGAGCTGACGTCACTACATATTGACAGTAAGTAACAAGCAGGTCCTGTCGTTTCCACATATTTACAGAAAGTAACAAGCAGGCCCTGACGTCACTACATATTGACAGTTAGTAACAAGTAGGACCTGACGTCACTACATATTGACAGGAAGTAACAAACAGGCCCTGACGTCACTACATATTGACAATAAGTAACTAGCAGGACCTGACGTTACCACAAATTGACAGTAAGTAACAAGCAGAACCTGACGTCACTATATATTGACAGTAAGTAACAAGCTGGTCCTGATGTTACCACATATTGACGGTAAGTAATAAGCAGGGTCTGACGTCACTACATATTGATAATTAGTAACAAACAGGCCCTGACGTTACCGCATATTGACAATAACAAACAGGCCCTGACGTTACCATATTGACAGTAACAAGCAGGACCTAACGTCACTACATATTGACAGTAAGTAACAAGCAGGTCCTGACGTTACCATATTGACAGTAATAAGCAGGACCTGACGTTACCACATATTGACGGTAAGTAACAAGCAGGCCCTGACGTCACTGCATATTGACAGTAAGTAACAAGCAGGTCCAGACGTCACTACATATTGACAGTAAGTATCAAGCGCACCCTGACGTTACCATATATTGACAGTTAGTAACAAGCGCACCCTGACGTTAACACATATTGACAGTAAGTAACAAGCAGGCCCTGACGTCACTTCTGAACATATTGTGCAGCAACAAAATGATACATTAAACCGAAATATAACTATTTCTTTGAGCACTCATATATTTAGACAAAAAGAAAGATGCGTGCAAACTAATGGCAGAAATCTCGTTAATAAGCTATGACTTGTAGTTTGTATTTATAGAACTGCACACGTGCATTTCAAATAGAAGTTTAATGCTCCAAAATAATAGGCTAGCATACATCAGGCCCCATGACTATAAAAATATTCAAGCTGAATTGAGCACAAAGTCATGCTCAAACTCAATTCCATGTTCAACTAAAATGTTACTGTTGTTTCGAAAAAGAAATGGTTGAGCACATGATAGTCGTACTTGGCTGAGTATGTGCTCAGGAAGTTTTATAGACTGATTTTTGCGTCGTAATCACCTCTTATATTCTCTTGAGTTTGAGTCTGAGTCTGAGCATAGCTTTGAGTTTTGTTTATAGTCATGGGGCCGGAATTGTATCACATAGATTATAAGTGTATATAGTTTACATGATAAGTTGGCATACATATTACTTACAATAAATAGTTGTGATGTTTAGGAGCTTCCGTCTGCATGTTTATACTGGTTCTCTGTCTATACAGACTCAATATTACTTTCAGTCACATTACATTTCCCTGTGTAGAATTTCCCGGGTATTGTACGATTATACATGTATTTTATCTGGTAGCGTTATTCCTGTTATCAATGCATAATACAACACAAGTTAAAGCTCTGACACATATAACTCCTACCGGTCGAAATAACCGAATAGAATTAAGGTCATGAGTTCAAAGTGAAGATTAAACTTTAAATCGATTTATCGTAGTCTTTATTGAATGTAAGCCAAGTTTACCTTGTGCAATACTAGCACTGTGACATTCTGATAAGTGAAACATGATTCACGACAGCATCTCGATATATATATAGCCGCGTCAAACCTAAGACATGAAAACTAGGCTATATTTTAGCTCCCTAATTAGTGCTCAGCATTTCTGGGTAGGAGAAGGACTGGTTGACTCGGTACTGAATGAAATATCATGTCAATATACCTGCGGCGTGATATTTCAGTTAGACAACACTATAAATTCGCTATCAGTACACTGAAACACGCAGCTATGACCTAGAATATGAGTTGAAAGGGACGTTAAATCCTAATAAAACAAACAAGTACCTGGGGTGCGTTGCAGCAAACCCAGCGCATCGAAGTGCTTAAAATGAGCGCTTTAAATGTTTACAACGCTAAATATTAAAACTACACTTATTGACCAACGGCCTATCGGGATACGGTCAAAAAAGTACCCTAACCAAAGCGTACCCCAAAAGTTAAATGTACCAACGAAAACGTACCCCAAATGAATTCACTTGTCAAAACCTGAATGAAAACGTACCTTAAATGTGAGTCAAAACGTACCAAAAAGTAAAAACAAAAACAAAAAAACAATTGCAAGTAGATTCTATATATAACAATTCAATGTTATCATGTATTTTTCCATACAAAATTTCACTGTCATCATTTGGGGTATGTTTACGTATAGTTAAAATGAATGAAGTGTGGTTATTTCAATTCAGCTTCTCATATGTCATTTGATCTTCTATCCTTTCCACTGATAGATATAAAAAAAATGTCTCTTGACTTTGAACAGTTTGAAAAAAGTGTGTCCGTGTATCAATTAAATACTTATATCAATATTAAAAAATATAAAAATATAAACATGTGAATTGCATACGAAAAATTGTATCATCATCATTTGGGATATTTAGGATATGTTTAATGAGATATATCAAATAATGTAAACGTTTCGGCTAAACATCCATTTTTATATTATAACTATACTAACTGATCAATACATTTTTTTCTCCAAATAATGTTTTACATGAAATCAATTTTCCAGATATTATATTTACATAAGATATCTTTAAGATGTTGAATGTGTATGAATCACGTTTTCTTCTTTGTACATTGATCTACATTACAACACATTTTCTGCTGAGAACTGAGTTCAACGTTACAAAAATAAAAATCAGTACCCAAATATGCCTACCTATAAAAACAACTTGAAATATAAGTATATGTTTGACACTATATTTTGTTTCACCTATTGTTCCACCTATTTGACTTCAGTTTTCTCATTGTCAACTTCCCATTCTTATACAGCAACATACCCTCCTCACCTGCTTATGGAGTTTATTTGTGATAAATATGATTTATTAGATTGGATTGGATACGTTTTGGCTAACTGGATCTTGGTGCTTGGACTGGGTACGTTCTGGTTAGGGTACGTTCTGACCATTTATATAATCAAAGGTATCCGCCATGTTTTTAAGCAAGTAAAGCGCTTCCGGTAGCGCTTGAATCTAGCCTACCGTTGTTTAGCGAGCGCTTTAAAGCGCTATGAGATCTGCAACGCACCCCTGGTTATATTGTGAATGTGTTTGCTTGTAACATAACAAATGCAGGTTGTCTATTATAGTTTGTTTCACTGGAGAATCATTAGACATTTTTTGCACGCTTAAAACTCCGGATATCGCAACATTTCAAAATCTGAAATCTTGCTCCTTTTTATTTCGTATAGTGGTCTAAATCTCGTTCGCCAGAGCGTTGATGATGACCTTGTTTACATTATTTGAGAAATGGCGCAACAACAAACGTTGTTTGACACACAAAACACAAGTGAAACAAATGTATTTATTATAAATAAATACAACAAACCGCGGTATGATAAAGGATGATGTACACTTGTGCAGGGGGCGGGGGTTTGAAAAAAGCGTGCTGTTTGCAGACTTTTGAAAAAAGGATGATAATTATGGATGGTCCCTAACACAAACAAACAAATAAAGGTATGTGCCGACAGCGAGTATAGAAATAGTCTGAAGTTTTTTCGACTGAATTGAAAACAAAATATCCTCGTTGTGTTCAAGCATAATTTATGCTATTATTTCTTGTTCAGCAATTTTTGGCATCTGAACGGCGGGTCCCTAAATGATGCACGGACACAACGAGGATGTTTTGTTATTCAATTCCATTTGAAAATTTCAGAATATTAGCTTTATTAAGCGCGACCCGAACTTTGGTCCCCTTGAAAAGTAAATCATATTAGTAGCTCTATGGTGACCAACTCATATTTTAATGCCATGGAACCCAAGTCTCTCGTTGAAAATGGGGAAGTTTGTGCAACTGGTGTAATCTCAATATCTAACATCATGTGAACTGATAGTCCTCAGTAAATGCAGTTGCCTTATATAGTCTGACGATTTCATAAGTATCTTAACTTTATCTTGAGTGCTTCGTTCTACTTCACAAGTGATGCCTTTCTTGGCTTCATTGTTCTGTGACCAATTCTAAGCATTAGAAGTATTCAAATGCCAATTTGCAGACCTCTCAATATCAGGCTGATTATTGCGAATGATAAACAGAAGTAGAAAAGCTTTAGTGAAAGATTTAAAACAATAACACTACATTAAACCCTCTCACGATGACCGAGATATGAGAAATATGCCACCAGTAGATGTTTGTATAAATAGAACTGTAATAGGCTTAATGACTAAACTACCAACAAAGTCAACGATTTAGTCTAGAGTACACGTGTGCAAAGAGAACGGATTACTGTTACAGTAGTTTTAATTCATATTTTAAACATGTTTAAGATATTAAGGTATTAAAACGAGCGCTTTTTTGAAATTACGTCACATTGATCTATGTCAATAAAAAACAAAAGCTGTTTTGATTTTTTTTAATTAGAAGTTAAATTTTCGCATTCCGTGATAAAACAGTGAATCGGAAGCATTAAAACATTGTTACTGAAAATGACTTTCCATTTTTATCGATTCTAGTACACACCCAAAAAGATTAGTCCTGAGCTCCCATAATTTTCTAAAGGAAACAAGAATAAATTAAACAATAAAACAAAGTACATTGCAAGAATATGATCACATACAACCCTAGATAAGGAGCTTGTTCTAAATACGAGGATTTCGTCACTAGAGGATAAGTGTCAAGCAGTGCTAAGACTGTGGGCTCCATTTAGGAAATGGTATGGTCTTATATTAAGTGTTACGGACCTCGATCCTCCGTCATAGTAACACATGTGTATATTAAGGTAACACTCACTATTCAGGAACACCTGGTTCAGCTTCTAGTTTTTGATGGAAGTTCGTAACTTTTCCCTATTTTGTTAAATATTTGTACATTCTCCATTTTCCTAAAGTTTGCTAATGCGTATTGGATTTCATTTAGATAAGAACAATGCTTGGTTTTTCATATAGTGAATGTTGTGATATGCATTTCTCCCATATCTCTATATGTTAGATCGAGCTTTCTCCCATATCTCTATATGTAAGATCGAGCTTTCTCCCATATCTCTATATGTAAGATCGAGCTTTCTCCCATATCTGTATATGTAAGATCGAGTTATTCATGCAGAACACCAGCTTTTCTTACACCTATGATAGAGTTTTCCCGTGTTTTAAACCCGTGTGAGATTTCTCTTTCTCACACAATTGCTTCTGTTATCAACCTCCCAGCTCATACTTTATACGGCATAATTGCCCAAATTGTATAATTGTAATTTGTTGACTGTGTAATGTTATGTATTGTTGGCAAACAAAATATGTTTAAACTAACAAGAGGCCCATGGGGCCTCAACGTCCTTCTGGTTGAAATTTGCCCAGTAGTTTCAGAGAAGTTGATTAAAGACA
>JAUMGZ010196605.1:0-11192 GCA_032359645.1 Pododesmus macrochisma | reverse complement strand
CATAATCCAAAGTATACAATTAAGTACAAGGTGATCAAGTTATATCCTAATAGTTAAAGTATGGTTGACTTTAAAACGACATTAAATAATTACAAAGAAAAATGTTAAAACTATTGTTAAGTTATCAGTAACTGCTCAAAATGGCAGGAGATCCGTTGCTTCAATGTCAATAAACATATCAATTTCCTTTTCTGATGTAACAATAGTGTGATCTGACACTCTTCCTGTTTTCATATTCTGTTAACAAACTTAAAATTCACGCATTTTCCCCCTTGTATTGTTGCATTCTTCGTGTTTTTATGAGAAATACGTATTCGCGCAGTGTTGAATTCGTGTTCAAAAATTAAGGTGGTATCCATTTTATATGCAGCGTTCTGGTTTTTACAACTAGTGTTGAATTTGCGGGGTTTTTTCAATCGCAAGAACAGCGAAAGTTAAACTACAGCGAAAATAACCTTGTATATACTACATCATCCATGAACGATCACCGACTACGTGAGCACTGTTGTAATGACCTTTGTCATGCTAACAAAAAACGTTGTGCATATTCTTTTGCGTTTTTTGGGTGTGTGTTTTTGCTTGTTTTGTTGTTTTTATTAGAATTACTCAACGGTTATACAATCGTGGTTGTACATTTTATGTTAAACAAATTTTGTCACTAGGTGATGTAACTTCACACTTTCATTTCAATGCAATTAAGCAATTAAGTCATTGTTTGATCTAGAAAAAAAATAGTAAATCGAAAAACCAAGACGATGTTCTAAGGCCGTAAGTCAATGGACATTAGCAAACAATAAGAAAACGTTGGACGCACACAGAAAAATCACTTTGCGAAAGGTTTTAAAAACGATACGGTTGTGAAGCAATGTCATGGTTGGACTATTTTACATCTCTTTGTCGTGATTAAATACGAATATAAAAAATGCTTATTCAAATGTTGAGAGTTTTTCGTTAAAATTAATCCTTCTCAAAGAGTTCTGGGGTATTCCCCATATAAGAAAAGACACCTGTTAAAACGCAAAGTGCGTTAAATTAACGATACAGTGCACATGTACTATAACTGCTGTGAAACGCTGTACATATATTAGATATCCCTTTTTATATTGCTGTGTAGCGTAGAATAACAGTACGGTTGTAATGAAAGTTTGCACGGGATCAAACTTTAATTATCGTCTCGTGAAATTTTCTTATTCACAATTCACATATTCATATATATTTATATTGATATTTGAATTAAATGAACCTTTATTGTTCGATTTTTGTAAATATTTCGACTGTTATTACATAAAATGAAAGAGTTATCGGTTGGATTAACGCATACGTTGGAACAGCCATCTGTCAGAATTCCCCAATCTGATTAAAACCAAGCCCCCTGACTATAAAGACAAGAGGTCCATGGGGCCTTAACGTCCATCTGGGTTGGCATTTGAATACTTTTGACCCAAGGGTCATGCCTTGAACAAAATTGGTTCTCCATGCCCTAAAGTTTCTACAAACCACAACATAAATCACTAGGCCTTCTTGTTTATAAGATTTTTGAAGTTTTATAAAAAAAAAATTCCCCATTTGGGCCCAAAAGTGACCCTCCCTGGGTACTGAGCCCCGTCATTTGAAAAAAATCTGATTCCTTTTTCCCTAAGGATGTCATCTTCAAAGGTTCAATGAATTTGGTCCAGTAGTGTTGGACAATAAGTCGCATATGTGAAAAAGTATCATATTTGCTGTATATATAGTGTTGAACTTTGACCTCAAAATGTGTAATTATTTTTTACACCAGGGTCACGCCTTGAAGAAACTTGATTCTCCATTCCCTTATACTACTACAAACCAAAGCATTAGGCTCTAGGCCATCTAGTTTGTTAGGAGAAGATTGTTGGTCAAATTTTACCCATTATGTTCCCTATAGTGGCGCCCCCTTGGGGCTGAGCCCCTGCATTTGAAAATTGTTGAACCCCCTTCCCCAAGGGATAACGTCTTCCAAGTTTGGATGCAATTTGTCCAGTAATTTTGGACAAGAAGTCAAAAATGGGGAAGTTAATAGTGTTGAACTTTGACCCCAAAATAGGTAACCTAATTTTGACCCAAGGTTCATGCCTTGAACAAACTTGGTTCTCCATGCCCCAAAATTACTACATACCAAAACATTCCCTTTTTGCCCCCTAGTGGTGCCACCTGGGGGCCCAGCCCCTTCATTTGATCAAATCTGAACCCCTTTCATCTAGGGATACTGCCTACCAAATTTGGATAAAATTGTTATTTTGGACGAGAAGTCGAAAATGTAAAAAGTTAACATGTTTGCTATATATATATAAGGTTGAACTTTGACCCCAAAACACGTAACCTATTTTTTACCCTAGCGTCACGCCTTGAACAAACTGTGCTCTCTATGCCCTAAAGTTACTACATACCAAAACATTAAGCTCTAGGGATTCAAGTTTATTAGGAGAATATTTTTGAAATTTTATCAAATGTTCCCCCTTTTGGACCCCAAATGGCGCCCCCTGGTCACTGAGCCCCTTCATTTAAACAAATCTGAATTCCCTTCCCCTAGGAATACTTCCTACCAAGTTTGGATGAAATTGGTCCAGTAACTTTGGACAAGAAGTCGAAAATAAGAAAAGTTAACATATTTGCTATAGTGTTGAACTTTGACCCCAAAACGCGTAACCTATTTTTGACCTCAGAACCACGCCTTGAACAAACTTTGTTCTCTGTGCCCTAAAGTTACTACATACCAAATAATTAGGCTCTAGGCCTTCTAGTTTATTAGAAGAAGATTTTTGAAGTTTTGTCAATTTTCCCCCTTTTTGCCCCCTAGTAGTGCCCCCTTGGGGCCCAGCCCCTTTATTTAAACAAATCTGAATCCCCTTCCCCTAGGGATACTTCCTACCAAGTTAGGAAGAAATTGGTCCAGGAGTTTAGGAGAAGAAGTCGAAAATGTTAAAAGTTAATGACGGACGGGATTTGTATGAGAAAAGTCTACCTTAGACCTTCGGTCCAGATGGACTAAAAACAATTAAGCATATAATAAACCCTAGCATATGTATTCTGCGCCTAGGCCCTATTGATGAATAAAAGATAAATTTAATATATTGCAACATACAAAGAAAAGGGCAATTAAGCTGAGTTGAGTTTACTTATTAAATACATGGAATCTCATTTGTCCTCTCTAGAGATAGTATAAAGAAATGAATGGATTAATATCATTAAAATATTATAAATAAATAAACTTGTAAACTGTTCAACACTGTAACATTTATGACAGCACAGCAAACATTAATATTGAGCACCCAACACATTGTTACTCTACTAACAAAACCAAGTAATAGCATTAACTTTAGGAAGGATGGCATCTGATCAATTAAACATGTAATAAGGGTATTGACATTTGCATGCTTATATATATATTCAAGATTGGATCTGGATTCAGACAGAAATTTACATATTCTGGTCTCTTTACATATTTTTTTTATTTATAATAAAGAAATACTTTTTGCTTCGTATAATAATTTCTATCAACTTCAGATACTATACATGACACACAATGGCAGGACGTTGGTAGAACTGATCAAATTATGACAAATACACAACTTTATTGACATAGTAAATAAACAGACCTCTTGAGGAACAACTATGTTTCTTACCATTTATAGACCATGTGCTTGCGATCTTCTGTTTACTTTGCGTTAATTTCCAGGATTTTTCCTCAATCTACCATCAAAATAAATCCTTGAAATGAATGCTAAGTAAATTGGTAGATTGTAAGCACATGTGCATGGTTGCCTATTATTGACAAAAGCTTTAGGTTTACACTGATTTAGCATCTGGATCATGTCTGTGGTTTTTGTTTGCGGTGACAAAACCAGCACGAAATATTGGCAGCGTTCTAATAAAAAACAAACTCCTGAAATCTGGACCTATTAACTGACTTTTCTAGATCTGTACAATATTCAATTGGGAATTTTTTGTATCCTAGGTTTTAGTTTCAAATGGGGCCGCTAGAGATTGTTGGGGCCGCTAAGCGGCCTTTAAACATATAGTAGAATCATCCCTGCTGTATATTGGTGAACAACCCTTCACAAGAAAGTTGTTTCTATAAATTGGTGAACAACCCTCCACAAGAAAGTTGTTTCTGTATATTAGTGAACAACCCTCCACAAGGAATCTGTATACTGGTAACAACCCTTCACAAAAAGTTGTTTCTGTATATTGGTAAACAACCGTCCACAAGAAAGTTGTTTCTGTATATTGGTGAACAACCCTCCACAAGAAAATTGTTTCTGTATATTGGTGAACAACCCTCCACAAGAAAGTTGTTTCTGTATATTGGTAAACAACCTAAAACAAATCTTCTATTTGTGTCCTGTGGTGGCTATATTTGTTTGCATGTTTGTTTTATTACGGTTTTATGTTTCTTACAATCTTTCAACCATATAATGTAAAATATCAAAGTATGGGACAGGGATAAAAACGGTTGCAGAAACGAATAAAGGTAATATGTAAGTACAAAAGGCAAGAATGCACCCACGAAACAGCGTAGTCGTCTTTAATTGAACTTTATTTGTTGATATTTCTCTTGTCAGGAATTTAAAAAAAAAAACCTATACACAGGTTCGCCAGTTGTAATAGTATTTCCTCCTTATAGGACTTGTCGATCTTTGCTATTTCAATCACGTTTATTCAAATGTGTGCATATCAAGACATTGTTCATACATTCGAGAACAACAATAATCCAAAGGTCAGTATTGAAGTATGGTTTCTAAATTTCAAATATCAATTACTTTTCTTTCATGGAATTTCAGTTAAACCTAAATGATCGTAAAAACCTGATTTATCTGTTTGTCTTCTAGATAACGAAACGTTACTTTCTCTTTCGTTATACACGTATGTACGCGAATGTGCACGTGCGTGTGTACGTATTGGATTTTCTTTACTGTGAGATGTTTTCCATGTATCTTTGTTTTTACACTTCTGGTAAATTGAGTTGAGACGTGACTTTGATAAGGGTTGTTTTATTGGTAAATTGCCACGTTTATGTAATGAAATTGATCTTGATGATAAACGAACAGTTAACTTTCCAAAACACGTTTTAAATGAGGAAGCACAAGTCAACGACTCTACATACATATACATAAACATTATAGGGCGTCAAGATAAGCCTGGTTTGACCACAGTATTACTAAGTGAACTTTCTTTATTCAAAACCCAAAATATGTAATAAATGTCTTCCTTTGTATGTTTGTGTTGGTCTTAATCGCGGAAACTTTAAACATAAAAGTAGACAGGTGATCGCATAAAGGAGAACATAAAATAACACTTTCAACTCACTAATCTTACAGATAACGTTAATTAGAACTAGGGAACATTTATATAGTCATGGACTCTTTTAGTATCACAGGAATAAAACCTTATACTTATTACGTTAAATGATTACTGTAGTCAGGGACCCTGTAAGTTTCAAAGAAAGAAAAACCTTACAAATAACGTGACAAGCATGGACCCTGTTACGTGTAGTAACATAAGAATTTAACATTACAAAAACGTAAAGTCAGGGAATGTTACTCTAGACATGGACCCAGAGTCACAGGCACACAACTATTGCGGATAACGTAAAACTAGGGAACATAACACGTGAACTTTACCTTACACATAACGTTAGCACTGGGAATCATTGATATAATCGTGGGCCTTGTTCGTGTCGCGGCAACAAAACCTTACTAGGGAACGTGTATATAGTCATGGGCCCTATCGCAGGAACGATAACTCATCCTTATAGATTACATCAATATATCGATACGTATAGTTATATTTATGTAACAAACATTAAAAGTCATATGATTATCCCTTTGATAAAGTAGCAATACACAAGTATACATAATTACACTTTATAAAAAGGTTTAATTTCATGGCTTTTGGTTTTAAATGGAATCCGTTTAAATTTCACCGATAATTCATTCGCTGACAAAACGGATCAAATAAATAATGTTTAATTCGCGATGTCTAGAGCTCTTTAAAAAATCATTCATATTTTCAATTTATGAAATTAAAGTTGTTTATACACATGAAAGGCTGTGGACGATGCCATGCAGTAGAAGGGTAGACGTGACGCACCCGCGGAGTAAGAGTAGAGCATGACGCACCCGGATGAATCATTATTTCTTTAATAAAAGAATAAACGACCATCAGTTGATAGCAGCTTAAAGAATAATTTTGCATAACAGCCAAAATCAATAAGAGTTGCTTGGTTCAGGCAAATCCCTTGGGCATTGTCTAAATCTGTCCCTCTGCGATAATAAATGGATCCAGTTATTTGAGGTTTTTCTCCACGCATGATAACTGTTCTTTGTGTGCCCAAGGTAAACCATAGTGTATTCTGTAAGGTGTATTAGCTAGCAGACTACCCAGGTAAGACGTACATTTCTACAGCACTAAGATCAATCGGTATAACTCTTAAATCGGCAGTTGATAATTTAGTAATGTGCCGGACAACGGGTTCGTACTACACCTGGTATGGTTTTACCACAAGTCTCATGTGATAAATACGTGCGGGTTACAGATTGATACTGTATTTTTCTAGTCCGGCTCTGAACGGTGTGTGTGCCTTTCTTTGTTGAATATTTAGTTGGATTTACAAAAAAGTGCAGAAATCAAACCTTCCGAGTATTAGAACGCTCGAGTAAAACATGTGATATAATATCATATAGTAGACAAGTCTATAACTAGTAAAGTGATTGATTTGAAGTGATTGACAAGACAATGCTGCTGAGTACGGGATTACACGTTACACCGGCGGGTACCTAACCACATCTACCTTAAGTAGCGTGAGTATTCTATCTACTGTTATAGATTAAACGCATCGCACAAACGTAATATACAACAACAACAACAACATGTGTAGACTATAACAACAATTAACAGTACACGTAATAGAGTGCAACACCAATGAACAGTAATACGATACAACAACAATAAACAATAATTTAATACAACAACAACAACAATACATAATCATTAAATACAACAATAAACAAAAAAATAATACAACAACAATTAACAATAATTTAGTACAACAATAATAACAACAACAACAATAAACAACAACAACAACAATAATAATTTAATACAACAACAACAGTAAACAGTAATAAATACAACAATTGTTAGTAATATAAATTAACTAGCCCATGTCTTCAACAGATGACAAATTACATTGAGTTAAGATTTTTTTTGCAAAATTATCGTCCCTTGGTTATCCAGGTTTATCCAGGAAGTTTGTTTCTACTTTAGAACAACGTCTTTTTGTAATTAGTGCTTCAAAAATAATCATCTGGTATTTGAATAGAGAGAAACGCATATATTAAACAAGGAACCACAGAAACGAAGAATAAATGATATTCTACCACTTAACGTTAACCCATTATGCACAGGTGTCCATTTTACTTTGAAAGTTTAGTATAAACTATAATTGTTTAATTGAATAAATTTTGTATTATGCTTCAAAGACTGTTATTATTTCCACCTTATAGAAGATCAACTCTCCCTTGGTGCCGCCGGTTGTTATTTTATAACATAAACAGGCTGTATAAGCACTGTAGCATGCACGTAACTCTGTTTAAGTCTTTTTAATGGGAAAGTAAGTTTAATTCCAGTTTTTCCTCCACAGCTGTGTTGATTACATGTAACCCCAGCACGGGGTCAGGTCGATTCGTTCATATCACCTTTACATGAGCACCGCATCTATCGTGATTCAACTTAGCGGAAACAACGCTGATTACATATATTTTGTTCTTCATCCAGAACTAAAATGATTTATTTGGTGAATGAAAGCAACCTATTTTAACATTTCCTAAGAGACTACATATAGCACCACTGAATTATATACATAATTATAATATATACATTACATATGGTTGCGTTTATCAATTTTAATGTGACGGGGGACTTGTTTTGTATTAACTATAAGAATAGAAAAGATAAATTTTCGGTTGGATAAGTTATACTGCTAAACTACCAAGAATTATCATAATCTAACTTTCTTCCATTTGTTTATATTACTGAAAGTATTACAGATTCGGACGTAACAGTAAAATAAATGTGATGATGGCGAGTGTAAACAATGACTCAGAAAACAGCTGTCGATATTGATTATAACTTGTTATGACGTTCAATACGACTCGACAAGATAAGAAATACCACATGAAAAGGACATTAAGATATCGACATTGAATTGATTTATAAAATATATAACATATATATATTTATGCAATATAGATACTGATCCTGGATTTGGTTTGAAAGTAAATTCGTTTGTAAATAATTCAAAGGATTGTTTCGAGTTGAATTGTTTTTAACGTAAATTGAAAGCATATTTTAGTAAATAAAGCACTCGATTTTTAACAACAAATTAACATGTGTTTTGATCTGAAGAAAAAAGTGGTAGAGGTTATGTGAAAGTCGTATAAATAGATAATTCTTGTCACCAATATTATGAGAGAGATACACATAGTTAATTCACTTGGCTCAGGTTGTTAAGCGAGTTTTACCAGTGTCCTTGTATTCATCTCAGATCCACTATACACATTGAAAATACATGAACCGAGTCCAGTTATGTATATAGCAGATCATTTTAAGAGATACTTTTAAATCAAAATTGTAATTAAATGTGTTTTTACTCGTTAAATGTTCATCATTTTATGGATGTTACAACCTGTCCTTTACCTTGATTGTTCATGTAGATCTCACAAACAGATATACACCTTTGAAGTTTGTCAGGTAGCATAATAGATCGTCTTCTTTTAATAATGTAGTTCATCTATGTATTCAATGATCAGACTCTTTTCTCCTCGCATATTGGCTAATCTAGAAGTGTACAAGATATAGACATTTTTTATTACGAGGCCGAGATATGGTAGCTTGAGTATTGATAGACAAAACTGACACACGTAAAACATCCATATTATAATAATTTGGAATTACAGAGACTTGATTTATGGAATTATACATGTGTTACATTATGAATTTGTATAACGTTACACATGTGAAATAATTAAATTCACTGGTCAATGTACGGGAATTAAGAAAATGAATTAAATTGTGTTTTTTAAACCTTACAAAACTAAGGAAGTCTCCTTGTATGAAGGCACAATAAGTACTCAGAGTGCACGGAAAAGTATGGTCTCCGTATAAGTATGTCAATACAAACACCTCCTTGTGTGTATGATCTGTGTGTGTCGGTCAGGTCAGACTGGTTAACGACATGTGGAGTTTATGTACAAAGTAAATCATGTTTTCTTTGTGCTGTATATGACAACCTCACACTATTGTTGTATTGCTTTATGCAGGTGAACGATTCAGTCATGTAATAACGCAATGGATACTCCATCATCTCTCTTCATTATTTGAGAGTGTTAGTTCATAAAAAGCATTTGATAGTTGTAAAGCGTAAAAATGTAATAATATGTACGTGTCTTGATAGTTAACGAGACGATTGGCTTTATATGCGGAGTGACACATTAATTATTAGACGATAAACGTAACGATTTTACTAGACGATTGACCTGTGTCCATGGAGTGACGAAAAATCCAGTTTTATGTTTATTCTTTAATAAAGACAAAAAAAAAAGTTTCAGTTTTACAATACATTCTCATTTATTACCTTATTAATTCTCCTACTTAACTCAAGAACCCTAGCGATTATGAATAAGGCATCAACTTTGTACTTTTCAGCCGTCTGATAAACACTAAGGCATCAACTTTGTACTTTTTCTACTGTCTAGTAAATAATAAAACATCAACTTTGTACTTTTTCTAGTGTCTGATAAACAATAAGGCATCAACTTTGTACTTTTCAGCCGTCTGATAAACAATAAGGCATCAACTGTGTACGTTTCTACCGTCTGATAAACAATAAGGCATCAACTTTGTACTTTTCAGCCGTCTGCTAAATAATAAGGCATCAACTTTGTACTTTTCTACCGTCTGATAAACAATAAGGGATCAACTTTGTACTTTTCTACTGTCTGATAAACAATTAGGCATCAACTTTGTACGTTTCTACCGTCTGATAAACAATAAGGCATCAACTTTTTTTCTTTCTACCGTCTGCTAATAGATAAGGCATCATCTTTGTACTTTTCTACCGTCTGATAAACAATAAGGCATTATCTTTGTACTTTTCTACTGTCTGCAAAACAATCAGGCATGAACTTTGTAAGTTCCTACTGTCTGATAAACAATAAGGCATCAACTTTGTACGTTTCTACTGTCTGATAAACAATAAGGCATCATCTTTGTACTTTTCTACTGTCTGAAAAACAATAAGGCATCAACTTTGTACTTTTCAGCCGTCTGATAAACAATAAGGCATCATCTTTGTACTTTTCTACTGTCTGAAAAGCAATAAGGTATCAACTTTGTACGTTTCTACCGTCTGATAAACAATAAGGCATCAACTTTGTATTTTTCTACTGTCTGATAAACAATAAGGCATCATCTTTGTACTTTTCTACTGTATGAAAAACAATAAGGCATCAACTTTGTACGTTTCTACTGTCTGAAAAACAATAAGGTATCAACTTTGTACGTTTCTACCGTCTGATAAACAATAAGGCATCAACTTTGTACGTTTCTACTGTCTGAAAAACAATAAGGCATCAACTTTGTACTTTTTAGCCGTCTGATTAACAATAAGGTATCAACTTTGTACGTTTCTACCGTCTGATAAACAATAAGGCATCATCTTTGTACTTTTCTACTGTCTGATAAAAAATAAGGCATCAACTTTGTACGTTTCTACCGTCTGATAAACAAAAAGGCATCAACTTTGTACTTTTCTACTGTCTGATAAAAAATAAGGCTTCGACATTGTACTTTTCTACTGTCTGATAAACAATAAGGCATCAACTTTGTACTTTTCTACCGACTGATAAACAATAAGGCATCAACTTTGTACTTTTCTACTGTCTGATAAACAATAAGGCATCAACTTTTTACTTTTCTACTGTCTGATAAAACAAGGCATCAACTTTGTTCTTTTTCTACCGTCTGAAAAAACAATACTTTGTACTTTTCTACTGTCTGATAAACAATAAGGCATTAACTTTGTACTTTTCTACTGTCTGATAAACAATAAGGCATCAACTTTGTACTTTTCAGCCGTCTGCTAAATAATAAGGCATCAACTTTGTACTTTT
>JAUMGZ010196583.1:0-12825 GCA_032359645.1 Pododesmus macrochisma | reverse complement strand
AGTGACTGTGCTGGTGTTATCTACCTATAAACAATGCTAATGTGACATTCAGCCTGGCTGAAGTTCTTGGGCTTTAAACTGTTTCGGAAAACAAAGAAACAATCGATAATATGGCCTGCAGCAAGTTTGCTACGTAGAGCTACAAAAGTAGAGTAATAACAACATCACGAACATTTATGTTGATGTTCTGTAAGAGAGCAGTTATGTCTAGCAAAAATAGTAACAACATTAAACCGTCTCTTTATAATTTTGATACTTTCCAAACTATATTTTATATTTTTAAAGGACTTCTGATTGCATTTTTAACAAATAATTACACTTCATGGCGCTGTTAAACATCTCAACAACTAACCGCCAACATCAATTGTCCATAAGTGGCAATTATAAATATAATATGTTGTGATAAAGATACTAATTATTAATACATATCACGTACCAACTAACGCATATCACATATCACATTACACGATCTCGGACAGACAGAGTATAACGCATATCACATTACACGATCGTGGACAGACAGCGTATAACGCATATCACATTACACTTTGTTTAATTTGGGTTTAACGTCACTTCCAGAATATTTCACCGATATGGCGACAAAAGACCAATAGACAAAAAACCAAAAGATAGGACAGGAAGAGAAGCGGCGACAGGAACGGGAAAGAAGGGTGAGCTCATGCAACGGCGTTTCCGCCTACTTTTATCGAACTTTACATGGGGATCTTTATCGTGCCAGGGGGTTAAACATCCCTGTACACTGGACCGCCAGCTTAGCGTCCCCTCCGAAGGACGCGCAGATCTTTGTCTGGCCTCTACTCTTCAACCTGTCTGACTTGAGTGACCATACCAGAAACACAAGTTCCCGCCAGCATAGCTGCTCTCCAGGTCATCGAAAAGCGCAAACCTCCCTACCGCGATAAGGTGTCTAGCACAGGGAGGCACAGAGTTTGACATATGCATAAACTAAATGAAGAAAACATGTAACGTGTGCACTTCTTCGGTGCAAGGGAGAAGGACGACAAAGAACGGATATGATTGCATTAAGTATGGTGCACACGGTGCGTTTGAAAAACACGAGTTAGACAATCAGATGCGTCAAGCTAAAGAATTAAAATATTGCTATAAAGCATAAAGCATGAAGGATTTTAGGACGTTCTCCAATCACAAAATCAGGCGATTGAATTAAGCCGTCAAGGACATCTCAAAAGTTCCGCACGAGACACAAATTATTCCTTTAAGCAAACACATACATCTAAACATTATATAAACACATTTGATGGCGATGTCAAACATTTGAATCAAAATCAATAACAAGGGATCCGCGAATGATACGCAACTTTTGTATACGCCCAACAGCTAGTCGAACACGACTGTATCCCTGAAGTTGTGTTTTAAATAATGATCCAAAGGCTTGCACAGAGGGTATGTCCAAGAAAGGCAATTTTTGTTGCCAAACCTGAATACCCAACAGTAATCACCTAGAGGGGAAGCCATTAAATTAATAAAATATCGATGTATATGGCTCACAAACTATACCTTAAACCTAACAACTTACTTTGCCGATTTGGAATAAGCAGTGAGCAAGTCTTACCATTAGGCAAGTGGTCCATTCAAGGTACGAACTATCACATGCGAGTAAGTTTATAGTGTCCTAATATATCAGAAACCCGCACGTGAACGAAATATGACAATATCTTAATTTTGACCAATCAAGAGGCCATGGCCGCTATCTTCGTGATCAAAGCCACAAAAAACCATACTCCTATTAAGTTTGCAGAGTCCTTATACGTCTGTGAACCAAATTTGGACTAAATTGGATGATGTTGAAATTTTGACTAATCAGGAGGAAATATTCGGTCACATCAAATGCAAATGTGATGAGAAGATTCAGTGCACATCAACAGCACATGATGAATATTGTGTGCAAGTACCATGTGGATCGGGGCGAAGAATAATAGTAGAGAAAAAAGAAATAACAATAAGTCGCCGGACCTCGTTTAGGGCAACTTAATAGCAATTTTGTGACCTAATTCATATGCATAAATATGCACGCATCGCATCAGCCATAAAGCTTAACCCAAATCTTGTCAATATGTAGTTGCATACCAAATTTGGTTGAAATTTGACCGTTTTTAAAGCAATAAGAGCACGAAAACATATTAACCAATGAGAATGTATTAGGCTAATTAATATGCGTAGATATGCAACGGCCTTCGAAATTTGTCTGCATTTTGTCATTATGTACTAGCATACCAAATTGGTTGAAATCGGACCATTTTTAAAGCAGTAAGATCACGGAAACCAGTAAACAAATGGAAATTTTGTAACCTAATTAGTATGCGTAAAATTAAACGCATCCCACTTTCCTTCGAAATTAGCCGGAGTCTTGTAATTATGTACTTGCTATTATTTGTTTGTCAATAGCGTTTGTTCTGTTGATCCTATTTCTTTTTGTTTTTTGCATACCACATTTGGTTGAAATTGGACCAATTTTAAAGCAGTTAGCACGGAAACCGATTAAACAATGAGAATTTAGTAACCCAATTAATATGCGTAAATATACACGCATCGCATTGTAACTTAGCCTGAGTATTGTCCTTGTGTATTTGTGTCAGACTCAAATTAATATTCCCACGTTTTTCTTCGAAAAGCGGCTGGAGACAATACCCTTTAAATGAATGTGTGGATATTAATGAAATTTTGTAAGAACAATCCTCAAATCACAAGGATATTAATTTTCTTGGGTATGTATTCGTTGTATGATTTTTTTTTAATGTTTTGGGGGGCATAAAGGAGGAATACGCCTTACATGAATCTTTGTCCCAAAATTGAGAAAAAGTAGTTCGGCAACCCATCATTTTTTATTTGTTAATTTTATTCGTTTTCAAAGTCTCAGTCTTCGTTACGAATTTTAAAAAAATAGATTTGGAAAAAAATTCTTTTAGTCGCTATATTAGAAAAATCTTTAAATTTGTTGTCATATATTTTTGATATCTAAGGAATGCTTTCGCATTTACAGTCTGCAAAAATAGAAAAAAATACATTTGTTATTACACGATCTAAAATTTATATTTTTTTTTATATTGATTTAAATAAAAACTTCCTTTCTGGTATGCATAACAAGAGATGTGAGCACACGTTTGGTTCTTTGTAAAGAACAACTTCATTTACTTTCAAACGCACTTCTTTCGAGTGGCTCTAGACGAAAAAGAAGTGCGGCAACATATACATTTTTTTTTATATAAATGTCTAGCTAGGACCTAATTTTGTGATAATAAGTTGACACACCAATCATTACAAAGAAATTGTTATAAAAGTCCCCTAAAAATAGAAAATGTACAAAGGTTTCCATCAATATTTTAAATAATGTAAAAAGTTAACATATGTGCAGAACATATGTGCAGTATATGTACCGATAATGTCGAACTTTGACCCAAAAAACACGTAACCTACTTTTGACCACTTGAACTAACTTTAAGAAACAGCCAAAGCAACAAACTTGTGAAAATCTGAACATCAGGTCTAAGCAAGTTGTTGGAAAAGTCTCAGCAGCAAATTTTGTCAACATTTTGTGAGCAGTTTTTGAAAAATCGAACTAATCAAACACAGGTTATTAACGTAGTTATTACAAAATGTCACCTCAAATCCCTATACGTTGGACGCTTTAAAAATGAAAAAGACTAATTTATGGTAACTTTGCATACCTCATACATAGTTTAACATAAACCTATGAAGTTGCATCAAGGCTAACTTGAGCGCGAGGATAAACGTCTTGGTGTACTGTTCGCCGTTTTAAAATACTGCATGGTGGGACTATTAAGTTAGACTATGATTCTGAGAATATGTATCACATCATGTAATTAGTAGTTGTGTTTCGTTGATGATGTCGACAATTTTAATCCTATAACCATAAAGTTACAGAAAACCCAACTTGAAATGGAATCGCCAAAATAATATAAAATTAAATGCTCTATACGTATTTAATCAAGCATTGAAGAAAAGTTTGATTTTTTCCTTAAAACATTTGATATGATTAGTTTTTACCTCAAAGGCCTAATGTATAATGTATAACTAAATTGAAAATTATGAAAATGTATTTGTGAAAGAGACACTGTTAAACGTTAAATTGATTTAAGTTGCGTAGTTTGTTTGTATAATTTAGAATATAACGTCGTGTCCAGAAGTTTCTACATATATAGTTCCACAAGGGAAAACCGAAGCGACAGGACGAAGAAAAGCGACGACAGGATTGGGAAATTAAAACGACAGAGAAAGAAGAATGACGATTATCCCATGTAACGGTGGTACCTCCTACTCTTCTAGAACATTGCACACGGTTCTTTATCGTGCCAGGTGTTTTTCCTCGACACATTGTACGGACTCACTCTTTTTATAATGTTAGTATATCTGTGTTTCGAGATGAGAAAATCCAAACATGGAACAATATAGGCCACGAGCAAGACTTTTGTCAAAAGCAACGCTGAACACTTCTCAAACGTCCCACAATGCTTCAATATGGCAAAAGAAATGCAAGAGAAAATCGCGAGTGAAAATTCGCTACATGCTTTTCTATCGCTTTGCTCATCGTTCATTTGACCTAGCAATAACTGGACAATTCGTTTGTTATAAAGATGATTATGGTCCTGTTTAGGGGAATGGCTCTCCAGTTTCAGATTTTATTCATCTATCAATCTGTCCAAATCTACACATGATGTATTGTACAAAATTGGAATGGCTCAAGACATGAAATGATATTACATCTATAGAATTTTCTACGAAGGGTTAAATCAATTTATTCAAGATCAATAACTTTCATCAGACAATATCGAAGTTAGCAGACGACAGCGAACGCTATTATATCTTTTGACGGCTGAAACAGACGAGAACAAATAATTCAGGTCGTTATTACGTAAGTCGTCAACACATTTCAAAGCATATGAACTTATAGTTCGCCAACAAGTACATCGGTATTCGATTTGTAGCGACAAGATGGTACATTTGTAACTGTCGAAACAGTGTGAAAAAATGCCAAGAATTCTTTATTTAGATAACCATTGTATCTATTTACAATGATCTCTTCAATAAAATACAATGAGCGGGAAGCAGTTAATAGGAAAAAACATATTCGAAAGCCCTATCTGGTTTAAATACAGATCTCTTATTTAGCGCACACAACGCATAGCTTTATGCGCATCATGCTTAATGTAAACATGTCTTAATTTTTATCAGATTTTTTCGAAAACTACTAGTACATGTACATTTAGAAAACAAAGGGAAATGTGGGACGCGCACAGAAAAATTAAAACACATTTAACTAAAAAGAAAACATCACGAAGTTCTATAAAACGTAGAAGTGAAACGAGGTCGCGAAGAGTGATGATTTCCTACCACACTTGTATCACCCACCATGATGCCACCGTGTCAATTTCAGGTTTAATTTTTCCTGATCATTTACTGACAGTTCAATGTTTTTTCCCGATATGATCTTTTAACTTTCTGTTAAATAAATGTTTGAATCCGAAGAAGTAGTACTGCGTGCGGAGATTTTTTTATTTTCTCTCGTTCTCTGTGGTGTTAAGACGGACCACATTACATGCATACAATTAAAAGCAATATAGTTAGGACACATGTTTTGTCTTCACGCATGATTGTGTTGCTCTCTCGTAACTTCTGTAAAAATAACACCGAGGATTAAAACTTGAAACGAGTCGTCAATGATAGCAGCAGCAGCGATGTAGTTATGAAATTTGTCGTATTTAACGGTGTTTCAGCATGCTCTCGAGACACTGGATGAGATTTAGGACAAGGTGCTCTTAACATCTTGAAAATTGAAGAAACTAATTTGAAAATTGAAGAAACTATCTTGAAACTTCAAGAAACTATTTTGAAAATTCAAGATACTTTTATTGATACTTAAAGAGTTTTTTTTTTTGTTATTGACTGATTGATTGAATGATTGATTAACTAAGTTATTATTTGTTATTAATTGATTATTGAATTATTTATTTATATATATATATATACATTTATTAATTTATTTATTTATTATTTTAATATAATTATTTCGTTTATTCTATAATTATTTTTATATTTTATCTATAAGTTTATTTAGTTAATAATTTAATACTGTTTTAATATTTATTTAGTAATTTATTGAAATATTTGTTATTGATTGATTGATCGATCGATTGATTGATTTATTTACCAATTCATTTTTTTGTTTTTTATTTATTTATTTATTTATTTATTTATTTATCTAAAATGTGAACTTCCCGACACAGTATTAAAACTATAAATATGTCTTTGAGATTATTTTTTAGGAATACTGTTCTTTGGTTCAACAAATTACATTTATTCTTTTTTATGTTTATTGTACAACCACGTAAGGCCCCGCCCACATGTCCCCTGGAGGGTCAGGGACTTCATTTGTTCAATCTTGAATCCCCTTTCCCGAAGGATGCTTCTTGCAAAGATTGGTTGAAATCTGCCAGATAGTCTCAGAGAAGATGTCGTTCAAAGGCATACCGTCAAATGTACCCCTTGCGGACCCGCCTACCTGGCCCCTTGGGGTCAGGGACTTCATTTGTACAATCTTGAATTCTCTTTTCCTAAGGATGCTTCCTGCCAAATTTTGTTGAAATCTGCCCATTAGTTTCAGAGGAGATGTCGTTTAAAGCAAAAGTTAACGACGGACGGAAATTGTATGAGGGACTACATGTAAAATTAGAAACGAAACCAGGTGAGTGCGATATGGTAAGCGTTTTCTGCTACACATGTCACCCGCCGCGATGCCCATGCGTATTTATCCTATCAAATATTTGTTTACGTTGATTAATGGTCAGTTTTATACGGTAATGCAATGTCTTCATTCTATGTTCATGTGTTTTTTTACACTTGCGTTTTTCAGTCAGTCTGATTAGGGCATCAGTATTCCAAACTGTAGGGCAATGAGGGTATTGATTTCATTTGAGCGATTTATTTTGATTGTTTGATTTATAAGTTTAACGTCACCTTTAACACGAGTTAGTGTCTGCATGCGTCAGTGTGACTGGTGACGACTTTATAGAGCTGTCTCACCGAGATATCACGCTGCAGACACAATTACATATACTTTACCCGGAGACAAAATAATCTAGTTCTTTTCCTTGCCTAGTTTGAACGTATTGGGTATCACGCAGTCGGGATTGAACCTACGACCCTCCGCACACGAAATGAATACTCTTACAACTAATTTAATTCACGTTAAACGCCACTTCCAAAAATCTTATGCTATATCGCCAATCGGAAAACCACCCGGGCACTACGTGTTTTTCTGAAGTATCACGGAAAGGCCCGAGCGGTTTTTCGATTGGTGATATCGCGACACAATACCAAGGGAGGAAACCCTAGCTATAAAAGGCACTGGAAAGTTAACCAATAGGGATATTTCAGGAAGGGTTATCATCCCATGGAACGCCTCGCCCTCTACTGTGTGCGATACATAGAATAATTTATAATCTAGTCAGAAAGAGAAGCGATGTTTTTGGAATCCCCGAAGATTTTAAATCTCAATAATTGGTAGTTAGAGACAAGGCTAGCATTACACTTGTTTCAAGAGAAATTGCCAAGAGTATCGTTGATAGCTTAAATGATCTAAAACGTTAACTGCAAGTCCTTCATTATCTGAATTTTTTTTATTTCAAATTAAGGGACTGCAATTTTCTGAATATTCGTTGTAGAACTAATTAAACTCAGTGCATTTGATCTTTTTCTGAAGTGTTAATGACGAAACCCACCATTTTTATATGTATAATTAGCGTCAAGTGCCATATAATTACAGGATTCATGTGTTGTTAATTGAATTAGATAATTGGTTAAATTAATGTAAGGCCACACCAAAAAAAATCTTGTTCTACGGATTTTTAATGTGAAAAGGATAAGGTGGCGAGCGCTTTTTTTTTATAATAATCTTTAAAGTGCGAAATATTTTTTCTTCTAGAAAAGTAGTACATGTTGTTTGATGTATTCAGTTTTATACTATACACTTCCTACGTTAAGTTGTGTGTAATTTACTGTGCGGTATTAAATATATACCACCAATTACACATTTTTCATTAAAATAACACGTCAAGATATAAAGAAATAAACTGCAATTTAATTTATGAAAGAAGTCAGAAAAGTCGATTCTTGCAGCAATCCCATTTAGTATATATGCAAACCCAAAGTACAAACACCTTTAGAACACCCTGTACGACTACATGCAAATATATAACTAATATCAACTCTGCTGTTTTATTGGAGTAGTTCATCTATTGTGATGAAACACTGAACTTCAATAGTGAGAAATGTATCGTCATTCCTCACTATTATTTTGGTAAAAAGCTCACCAAATGATAGGTCACTTTCCAATCAGAACAAAGTACTTGGTTGCATGTTCATACCACTTTTCCACACAGACGCAACAACATGACTAAGAACTACCAACGCTACAGCAAGGAAGACAGAGGAGACCCACATTCCTTTATAAAGTGCTTGAGGAGCTGTTGCCAGGTATCGCCATTCTAAATTTTTAGAATTTCAAAAGGAAAGAGACAACTTAATTTATTAAACCTACACAATTATAAAACTATCAAACTAAACCCCAAATTGATAAATACAAATGGAACAATAGATGTCCCACAAAAACAACTTTTGCAACAGAAAAATTTAAAAACTAATTTTCCCCAGATCCACTGTAGAATGGAGTCAACTTGAAACGACTTATCACAACAACAACAGTCGACATTTCAAGCAGGCACTGGAAAACTACCAGTTTAACAAAGAAAGCGCACTCCATCATCCGTGGCATACAATTGTATCTAACTTACTACTACGTACATACACAGATACAGAGAACATTGGTGTCCGTGGCTTAAAATTCATATTTTGAGCCGGAAATGAATGTAGTTGACTAAAATCACAAAAGAAACGGACATAAAATTTTGGAAAACGGAAGACGATACGGCACGAAATCCGGAAAACCGGCAACGATCAAAACAAAAATTATTCTGAAAACGAAATAAAAGGAGCGGCGATTCTGTCGAACAAGATATTAATTTGGTGTGGCCTAAACATAGAAGAATGATACACTTGTCCATTCTTGCAAATGATACAGGTAGGTGTTCTCTTAATCGGAACAGGATACATGTGAATTTGTCTTTTTAAAACACCGCCCGCTGCGCCTTTTGATATTTCAATAAATGATTCAAGATTTTATTGGACAACACTCAGACACATTTAAATGTGTGACAAGAGGTCATCTGACATCAACATTAATACAATCATGGACATGACAAAATGAACAAATGTTTACATATAATAATTAAGAAACACTTTAACATACATGAAATTACTTAACATCATGAACACTTAACATAAATTGAACATATATATACAAATATTGCATAATCAAGTCCCAATACTGTTGACCCCTTATCATAATATCAAGAAACACGTCATTATAAATATTAAACATAATGAGTAACTATACGATTTTCATAAACATGTACGTAGACATATACTTATAACTGACTTTAAGAGTTTCAAAATTCTAAGTACCAGTACACATTATATTGAATTCAAACTATACTACATGAAAGTATGCTTATCGTTATAGTGATACTAATATACAAGAAAACACAAAAGTTACATCATATTGTCATTGAGGTATAATTCTCGATCGTAACAAAAAGGGCATCAGGAAACATAAATGTACTAATCAACATAAACAGATCGTGTCAAGTTGCAATTCTTTATTTAAAAAGAACTTTTAAAAATGCAAAAAGAGTATTAACGTCAAAAAACAACAATCTTTAAAGTGGCCAATGTTACAAATTAAACTTAGAAAAAATAGATTTGATTCAGCGGTAGTGAAGAATGAGGAAAACCAATTTCAAACACCCTTTAAGACAATACATGAACAGACAAAGACGAAAGGAAGTTAAATCGAAAGAAAAATACATGGTTTGTAATTAATCGACTTTTCTGACTTTTTTCATACATTAAATTGCAATTTATTTCTTTATATCTTGACTGCTTTACTTGCTATTTTAATGAAAAATTGGTGGTATATATTTAATACTACACAGTTATTTACACACAACTTACTGTAGGGTAGGGTATAATATTAAACTGAAAACATCACACTACTACTTTTTCTAGAAGAAAAAACAAAATAAACAATTTCGCTCGCCGCCTCATCCTTATCACATTGAAAAGCCGTAGAACAAGATTTTTTTGGTGTGGCCTTAGAGTACTGCTCTCCACTGTTCTCCCAAGTGCTTGACAAAATGTTGTGGTATGATTTAACCCTTTGTACGATAAAGATCCCAGTTAGTCGCGGACACTTAGTTTCAATATGTTTAGACCCTTTAAAACAATTATTGTGTACGCGTCCCTCATTTTACTTTGCTTGCGCGTGTCAAAGGATTTATATAGCGTCTTGGATTTTCGTATTAACTATTCCCCGTTTCATTAAAACGCTTGAGCAGAACATATGTTTAAAATTGTCCGTCCCTTTCATATTGATCGCTTCGTGATCTTTAAAATAATTTACGTTTACTAAACTACAAACTAATCAATATGCATCATCAGTGCTACGATATATGTTACGTTCTATTATTACGACAAAGAATGATTATTTCACACGACAAGTAAAGGGAAGCAATCAAAACATGCATATGTTGGTTTTTGTTGGTTTCATTTAGACAAACGTCACTAATGATCATAAAAAAAAGGAAAATACTCAATAGGAATCGGAGGTTCCTGGGACTATTTGTTTGATTAATTAGGGCTTAACGTCACGTCCAGAATATTTCACCGATATTGTGACATAACCAAAAGAGAAAAATTTTAAATTGACTGGACATTTCATATTTGACTTTGTGAATGTTATCGTCTCCACAAAATATACGTATATGTAAACTTAATTTTGACTTACCTCCCCTATACTGTAAACGGAGTGTTTGATTGTTATTGTTTTTGTGAATTTAAACGGCCTGCGAGTTGTAACTTGCCACAACTCTTCAGTTGTCATGTAGGACTCGAACACATATCTGTGCATGCCGAAGAGATGTATCTTCATGTCGCCAATACTCGGCAAAGAGCGGCGAGAATTTTAAACTGTATAACATTGTCGTTTTCGTCTCGTACAAGTTGATACCATTTTCGCTGCTACTCCTGTCCACAATCAGGATTTTTGATCATAATATGTACATAGACAAATTAATTTTTAAAATCATCTATAAAAATACTTTTTAAACAAATATCAATATCAACAATCTTATAGAAAAACGAGAGGCCCATCAGGCCTTAACGTCCATCTGGTTGAAATATACTAAAAACTATCAATATTTGCATGTGAATACTTTTAACCCAGGGTCATTTCTTAAACAAACTTGGCTCTCCTTGCCCTTAAGTTATTACATAACAAAGCATTACGCACAAGGCCTTCAAGGTTACAAGATTTCTAAAATTTTGTGAAATTTCCCCCCATATACCCCCCTTCATTTGAACAAATCTGAACCCTCTTCCCCTAGGGATGACTTCAACCAGTTCTTGGTGAATTTGGTTCAACAGTTTTGGACTAGAAGTCGAAAATGTGAAAAGTTAACATATTTGCCATAGTGTTGAACTTTGACCCAAAAACGAGTAAACCCATTTTTGACCCCAGGGTCACGCCTTGAACAACCTTGGTTCTCCATGTCCTAAAGTTACTACTTAACCAACACTTTAGCTCTTGGCCTTCTAGTATATCAGAAGAATATTTTTGAAATTGTAACGCATTTTCCCCCTTTGGCCCCCTAGTGGAGCACACTGGGAGCCAAACCTAATCATCTTTACAAATCTGAGCCTGGGGATATTTCATACCCAGTTTGGATGAAATATCCCTAGTGGTTTAGGACAAGAAGTTGAAAATGTGAAAAGTAAACATATTTGTTATATATTATGTATATATAGTGTTGAACTTTGAATCCAAAAAGTGTAAAGTATTTTTGGCCCTAGGGTCACGCCTTGAACAAACTTGGTTCTCTACTACTTACCAACACATTAAGCTCTAGGCCTTCTAGTTTATCAGAAATTTTTTGAAATTTTAACACATTTTCCCCCTTTGGCCCCTTAGTGGAGCCCCCTGGGAGCCAAACTTAATCATCTTAACAAATCTGAACCCCCTTCCCCTAGGGTTTCCTTCTACCAGTTTTGGGTGAAATTGGTCCAGTAGTTTTGGACTAGAAGTCAAAAATGTGAAAAGTAAACATATTTGTTATATATTATGTATATATAATGTTGAACTTTGACCCCAAAACGCATTACCCATTTTTTACCCCAGGGTCACGCCCTGAACAAAGTTGCTTCTCCATGCCCTAAAGTTACTACATATCAAAGCATTAAGCTCTAACCCTTCTAGATTTTTGAAATTTTGTCAAATTTTCCCCTTTTGGCGTCCCCTGGGGCTAAGACCCTTCATTTGAAAAATTTGAATCCCCTTCCCCTAGGGATACTTCCTACCAAGTTTGGATGAATTAGGTCCAGTGGTTTGGGAGAAGAGGTCGGAAATGTGAAAAGTTAACGGCGAAAACGACAGACGACAGATGGACTAAAAACAACACAATTCTATAATCCACAAGGCAATTGGTTGAAAGCAAGCCTTCTGTATGCTTGTTTGCTTGTTTGTTTTTAGACTTCACATCAATTCCACGATTTTTTAGTGATATTTCAACAAGAACTAAATATTTGCATTTGAATACTTTTGGTTCTTTGTGTCCTTAAGTTATTACATAACAAAGCATTAAGCACTAGGCCTTC
>JAUMGZ010196582.1:0-23740 GCA_032359645.1 Pododesmus macrochisma | reverse complement strand
TGGAAGCCTGCAAATGCCTGCTGTGTATATGACTTGCTTTAACTGTCCTTATCTTCAGTGTACCTTTAAATACCACAGTGACTATTATTCAAAATGCAATTGACCAATGCACTCAGGTGACCCATTGGGCCTCTTGTTGTTTCACTCATTCAAATTTTTAGTTACCGTAGCTTTAAATTTGCTTTACCCTTGTATTGAATGTATGTTATGTTACAGAGGGATATACAGTGTAATCTTCTCTAGCGACCACCTCTATAAAGAGACCATCTGTACATAAAGACCACTAAAATCATGTCCCTTGCAGTCTAATTACACTTATTTTTACCTGTATATAAAGACCACCCCCATATAAAGACCACTTTGTTCTGGACTCTGGGGTGGTCTTTATAGACATGTTTGACTGTACAATTAAAATAGGTATATATATATTAAGCAAATACAAAAAATGGCCAGACTCAATTATACGAGTGTCACTTCTTTGGTTAGAAAATACTGCAAGAATTTTGAATTGTGTCTTCACTTATGCAAAGGAAAAATGTAAGGACTGGTCTGTCCAGAGATGGCATAATGTACGCTATGCCTAACCAAGATACAATTTGGACACATCACTTTTTCAGATATCTTACAGAAAATCTCAAGTTATAGACTTGTATTTGATATTACTTTGTCAATTTTGACACACACTTAAAGATTGCAACCTGTCATTTTTTTCCAGTTAATTTATTACTTTATCATGGTGATTATGTCTATACCATCACAGCAGGGTTAAATCAAACTGCCAGTACATTGATGAGAGCAATATTACCAATATGTCAGTTGATGAAACATGCTCTAGGCCATGTAAACACCAGAACACAATACAAGATTACTTACACTGCAGCCTCAAAGAGTTCCAACTGTTGAGAAATTTCACCATATTGGATATAATTTTGACTTGTTATTTCAATTGCTAATGGTGTAGGCAGACTTTGTTTTTCCTAAAGTCTACTCTACTGAAAACCTGACAATATACTAACCATTCTGTTATTGTCTGCTTCACCTGGATTCTAGTTCAACGATGTTGAAAAATTTGTGAAGTTTTTATTTTCTTAAGTTTTACTTTTTTGCTGAATTAGTGATCAGATCATTACTGTTTGTGTGATTGAAGATTTACAGTTTTGGTGTCAATTTTTGGATTTAAAATTCTAATGGAAGTGATTCTTGGAGGATTCAATTTATAAGTGATTCTTTTCTGTTTTAAAAGAAGGATATACAATTAATTAATATCATAACAAGATTTATGCGCTCTAGAATTCCCAAGAATTGATCTTGTTATAATTAAATTCTAAATTTACAATGGAATTACAATCAAGCATCCATTTCTGCTTTTAAAATACAATTTACACCAGGATAACACCCTATTATTTAAGATTTAAATGTGTAAAAAAGCAGTAACAATCTATCATCAGTGTTCAGAGCTGACTGATGGTGTTGGCCTCTGATGCCATTCATGAAAAACTAACCAATCAAATCTGAGGAAATCCTGTGTCGTCTGCTTTGATGTTACAGGGAGGATTTCCCGCCTGTACAGTCAGTGTGGTATTGCCAAATTTCTTATAATCATTGCTATAGAGATTACTCATCTAATTTACATAAGTGTGTATGAATTCATCATCGTATCAACAGATATTATCTCTCTCTACCAACTGTTGTTGTACTTTCACTTTTGTCTGACGGAATGTAACACAGTTTTTTACCCTGCTTTTACTGTTGCTGTTTTAATGTGCAGCTATATTGAATGTGTATATTGATGTGTTTTGGATTTAATACTCTCAAACTTTTCTGGATTTAATTAGGTCTGCTGGAAGTAGTTAAAGACACATTTATTTAGTATTTTTGTATTCTCTGAAGAATGGACAAATTGAATGGATTTTTGTTTAATGTTTATGGATTTAATCAAGGAGTATGTGAATTTTTGAAGGAATTTTAAGACTTTATCAAATGACGAACACAAGCATTTTCATCTGATTCATTGATTCAAACCTAGATTTTTGATAGGATATATTAACATTGTTGTGACTTTTAGAAGAAAATATTGTGTTATGTTTAAAAAACAACTTGTAGCCATGTAACATAAAGGATCAATTGTACTAACATCTATCACCATGGTTTTGGAGTATGTTTTAACAGTGTGGGATGCTGATGAGCCCAAAACATTCAATGCAGAGGTAAGAATTCAGGCACCTCATCATTCATATGAAATAATCGCCTTGTTCAGTGTGACATCAAAGACACAATAATCTTAACCAAACATTAACATAGCCAAATATGTTCATTATTAGCTGTAAAATAATTGTTTAGTTGAGTAATTCATGTTTAAACTCCCTTTTAGAGAGATAAACCTCCTTATGTTTTATTAACCGTTTGTTTCTCAGCTTTCATGCGGTGTTTCTGTCCCTAAATCCCTCCCTCCCCCGCAAACTGTTTGAACTCACATTTACAGTTAATCATTGCTCTATGTTGAACATATACGTTATTGAACTGGTTTGAGGTCACAAGTTAAAGGTCAATCATATATTGGGGTGCCAATTTTCACATTGCTTAAAACTAAAAAAAAAACTAAAAAAAAAAAAATAGACATGAATCTTTATGTTTTTTTTATTTTTTAAATCAATAAAGTACCCTGGATTTTGATTATTTTGTATGAATATGATAGATTTACCATTCCTTTTACCTATTGGGCAAAGGTCAGAGGTCAAACAAATGTATTCCATTAATGTCAGATAAAACCAATTTATTCCTAATTAATCTCTCAGTTTTAAAATGATTTTTTCTTTATCTTCTATTTGATCAGCAATATTTCATTTACAACTGTAAAAGGACATGTTGGTCTTGTAACCTTATAATGCACTAGTGGGACCCTGACATTATTATAGGCACCACTTGTACAAACAACATCTTATATTGATATCCCATAAGGCTGTTTTGTATTAGACATACTATATACCTAAAGTCTATTAACTTAAACCGGCTCCATATACCTGTACAACATAGCTATGGCAGACGTTTACCTGCGGGCTTGGTTACTCCTGGAATTGTTTCGGCAGCTGGGAGTAATTCATCAATGAAGGTACACCTGGTTAAAGTTAATTAGAAATGCCTGTTTCTGCTTCGGCAGCGGAACATGTACACAGAGTCAGCATAGAAACCAATAAATGAATCCTGTTCAATTACTTTGTAGGTTTCATATGCACATTTGTATATACATGCAATAGCCTTGAACCAAACCCCTGTTCTTCTTCAAGCTTGGTCTTTAACACTATAACTTTCTTACCCGTCTTTGAAATGGAGAATCTAATGGCACCAAAAAACAGATGGCTACATCACATTAAAAACCGTAATTTATATGAAGCTTGTAAACTTTTTACATAAGTTTGAATTAGTATTCTTACATGTAGCAGATAACATTTAGATTAAAGTTTTTAGTAACGTTGAACAAGCAAACAGATCGTTATTTTTAAAATTTAAGTGTGACAGAATAATTTTTGCCCAGTTAATTTGTAAAGCAGTGATAATTTTGCTGCAGCTGTAGTTATGGAAGCTGACAAAGTCACCTTGGTGATAAGACAATGCTATCATCAGTGGTATGTTGTTTATATACATGTTTTAAGAGTGTTAACGTTTATCTTAATCCATAGAGATTATCTACCACAACAAACAGACAGACAGATCTACAGATGTATTCCCTAGTTCTGTTATTAACAACAGATAAATCTATGGATGTCTACCTAACAACTCATAGATCCAAGATGTACTATACCATTTCCAGTTCTGTGTACAGAAATTTTGTATATAATAATATACTGCAGTAGAAAAATTGTATAAAGACTATTATTTTCTAACTACCAGTTAGGTATTTTTGTCTATTCATGCTTGATTTTTCGAATGTCTCTTGTATGAATTGATAACCATTTTCTCATAAAGACTGATAGACATTTCATAAATTTAAAGGGAGACAACTCATTTCTTTTATTAAGGTTGAACTTCACTTTCACAATCTTTCAGTGTTATAATTAACATTTACAAAAGAAAAACCTAGTGAGAGAACAGGAAGGAAAGGGGCAACAAGACCCTGGGAGTAAAGCAATAGGGGTAGCACAGGAAGAAGGATGAGCCCATGTAATTAAGTGTTGACCTGCCAACTCATCTTAAACTCTACATGGGATCATTATTGTACCAAAGGGTTAAAAATCCAGGTAGAGGACTGCTTGCTTAGTTCAACCTCTGAAGAGACATGCTGTTCGTTGTCTGGTTTTACCCTGGTCTGACTCAGGTGACCTTAGGAAGAATGTAAGCTCCAGCCAGCATAGGTTTCTAGCTAAGGTCTCCAAATGACCATTGACTTTAAAACTGAATTACATATACCAGTATGTACTGAACATGGAGGGACATCCATCTTTCCAAATACTAAAGGTGTGGTTCAACTGCTAAATGATGAACTAATCTTCCCACTCCATTTTCAAATAAAATCAAATAAAAGATTTATGATATACTGTGAACCTTGGCAGTTTTGTTGGTTAGACAGATTTACATGAGGTGTAGGACAGTCTGTTCTGGTGATTTGTGTAGAAGTAGAGTTAGGAACATTGAGTAATGACATATCACACACTGTCTGTATAGTATTTAGTTATCCCACAGGATCTCTATACTAACTATGATGGTTACCACATGAGATTATGAGAACTATTTGTACCTGGCAGATTAGCCAGTCTCGGAAATGTGGAATGTATTAAAACAGAGACACAAAGCTGTCATTTACTGTTGTAGTTCAGTGAGAATTATGCTGAGAAGATCTGTCATGTTATACAGGTGCAGCCCATAGTCTACATGAGGGTTGATGTGTATTGATAAACTAGTAGGTATACATGGTATTAAAGTATTGTTAGATAGAAAGAATTTAAACCCCCAAACATGATGGAGAAAGAATTTTGAATAGCTTTAAAGTAAAAAATACTGGTGGCATTACAACAACACAATCGGGCTATGGAATTGTTTTTATGTCAACAGATATCATGAAAGTAATTTATCTATGAATATAGTAAGTATAAACGTTACTTGTATAGAAAGAGAAGAAAAAAAACTTATTTGAGGACAAACAACATCTTATAGCCTTAAAGATTTGTTACTTGTCAAAAACTTAACAATGAGTTTAACCCCAAAAGATATTCCCTAATTAACAGATGTCATAAAACCAAAATTATCTAAATATAAAAGTTTGCATTTTCTTGACCTTCCTAGTCTTAAAGGTTATCATGTTAACAAAGAATATAAATAAAGAAGTTATGTACACACATGCTCATATGACCTTAATTGTTACCCTGTAAGCAGCTGTAGACGTGATACTACAGATAAATATACTACATCTATTTCTTGTTAAAAATAACTGGAGTCAGCGTCTTTGGAATTATTCTTGTTTCGGTTCCACAATTAGTCTTTGTTTATCAAGATACGGTGTCTGGGGATTGTCTTATTGCTGTAGAAATGCATGTAAATGTTTCAACAACAGGGACCATCCTCTCTTCATATCTAAGACAATAGCTTCCTCTGTTGGGTTTAATTGAAATACAGACATAAATGATTTCTAACAGATAAAAGTTGTAGCGGATTATTATGCGAAAGGAAAAACAAAATTTGGGATCAAAGAGGCCTTTCGATCTTTATTGCAAAGTTTTCATGTTTAAAGCATCTCAAAAAGACTATCAAGTTCAGCCAAGGTAACATCTTTGGGGTGCCCTTGTTATGACTTTGAAGATATAAATGTGTTGAAAGGGACCTTTAACACCAATAAGACAAACAAACAAACTTTGCCTGGAATTGATGATTAATTAAAAATAAGTTTGACCCATGCAGTGGCTCAAATGTAGAGTGTTGGCTCGTGCTGGTAGGCTGGTGTTAGAATTCCCGACAGGGGTTTGATTTTGGCAGCGTCAAAACTGAAGCCATTATAATTATGCAATCTTCTATCTTCATGCTAAGCATTTAGCATTCCTGGTTGAAAGATGGACTGGTTGGCTCAGTGTCAGGATAATGTGACCGAGTGAAGTACCATGCCAATCTGTGTCTATGGCGTGATATTTCAGTGAGGCAGCTCTATAAAGTCGCCATAGGTAAGCACTGTTACAAGCAGACACAGTGTCAATATGACCTATACATGAGTTGAAGATAAGCTTTATTGCTCATTGTATGCATACAATATATAAACATGTATATACAAAAGGAGGACCAGAGAGACAATACACAACTACAAATTTGTAGAAAAATAGGAAAAATCAATGTACAATTAATACATGAAAAATTACTTTATATACTTTCTTTGCTTATCATCCAAAATCATGCTGATTTAGATTGTATACTGCGTTATAGGTTTTTTGTGCTTTGTGAGTGTGAAACAAATGTGTTTTACTATGACAGAATGCAAAAAACTCAATCACGTCAATTGATAACGTTATCTGAGTAAATGTTTAGCACCATTGAGCTGAGAACATCTGCCATGCTTCCAGCACAGCTATGCTACGCATCGTAGTCATAATTTTGGGGTTTTAATTTCTAGATCCTGCTATAGAAATCATTTAGCACACTTTTCTGTGGTTACATGATTGATAATTTTATTGCGAGTTGTGAATAATTCAAAGAAATTTAATCTCGTTTTTGCCGATGTTAACCATTAAAAGTTTTTTCTGTCGTATTTTTTTTCTCCGTCACTCAATTTCGTGTTTCCCTCACTCCGTTTCACATTACACAGTCATGAGTACAAATCATTTAATAATGTTTTACATGTGGTTTTCACACCCAGATAGACGAGCTGTTAACATTTTATTTTACTACGATGTAACACTTACAATTTTAATAGGAAAATGATGATGTTATATAATATATATCTTTTATCATAGACAAATATTAATATAGCAAACATTATTTATGAATTGGTTTTTATTCTGTCATCTAGTGAGCTTTTTTAGAGATAAATCTGTGTTATGTAATAAGTGTGTAAGATTAATTTTATAAGTGAATTAAATTTGTCTTTCATGATATATCTTGTCTTCTTGAAGTTATTATAGCATTGAAGTTCTACAGTGAGGATTTTTGATTTTACATTTTTTATGAATTGTCATATATTGCTGAATCAAACGAAATTCTCAGAGGTTATCATATTCTTCTTCACAGAAGTATCCTATACATAGGGTACCAGTGTATATGGTGCTAATTAAGTGAGAGTTTGATAAAAACACAGTAAATCTATTAAAATCAACAACTTTAACTAAAAAGTTACGAAAATCATGGGTTACTTTGGACAGAAATTAGGTGAGTGTTATCTGAATGTTTTGTATCATTAAACATTATATTCTTAGATGGATTTTAGATACAAGCTTGGCCCCTTTACAATTTTGAAGTGAGCTTTTGTAATAAAAGGGGTTCAAAAGCCCCAGATCCCCTCCCTTGGAAAAAACTTGCAAATTCTACTGGACATATTTATATGTCTTCCCCTGAGACTAAAAAGAATTCTTTGAGTTTTTCTAATGATACTATATGATGATGTAAATGTGTGATGAAGGCAATATGATGGCTATGAACATCCTCAACTAATTTGTAGCCAGAGAAAAAACTTCAGAAAACTGATCAAGAGACACAGCAAGTCTTTTTGGGGTCAGATTTTCTTGAATGAAGCTTTATGTACTTTTATATGAACTATGGTTTAGGTGCAACTCTTTATCAATGAAATACAAACTTTGAATGACCTAGACTTGACTTAATTATGGACAGTCAGACTCCGGGAGGAGTAGTCCTATTATAACATTATACATGTATTTGTAGGTCAGTAAATAAACATCTATACCATTGTCACCCTACATACTAATAATGGATCATCCGAATCTTTGTTTCGGACTGTACAATTGTGGTTTGAAGGGTAAAAAGGATTTGATATTGACAAATGAAGATTTGTTTGGTGTTATTTCTGCTCAGGCTTCGATTGAATCAAATGAACCTTAGTTGTTTGAAGATTTTACGCTTCTTTCTGTAATAAATTCATAGACATGGGGTCTGTAAATATAAGCAGACGTACAGTTGTGTAATCACAAGAAAACATATTCGCTAGAATATTCTCTGTAATATAAGAAATTGATCATTATACATGGACATGTGTGCTTGGCGCTCGATCAGGTTGTTTAGCCCACGAGTATCAAAAGCAAGGTGGCTTACAAAATACAAATGAGAATGCATGGAAATAGCTCTATGAATATTAGTACATTGTTTGCTGTAAAAATGATTTCATGCACATGTTTTAGGCATATTGGCTGTTTGGTATTATTTTTGAGTCATACGACGTCAGTGGTTACGGTATGGTGTGTATAACACATTTGAGGAGGCTTGTTGCTCGTAATTAGTGTAATTGTAATACATTCCAAATGGTAATATCCAACGTAAGTTTGGTATTTTGAAATAGTTCTGTTTTTTGTGGTATAGGCATGTTTTACTTGTGTGTAGTTCATTATATAATTGGAACACAGAGCAATTTGTTCTCAGGAAAATGGCTTTTTTTCATAAATAGGTTACATTGTTGGCATTTGGTTATAATGGAACATGTATATGCTCGAGCAAATTTGTTTTTTGAGAATAAACATATGTATTTTATCTGGAATGTCAAGGAGTTTGTTTTCTAAGGTCATCATACATATGACTTTTCAAACTTCACATAATGACTTTCTTTTTTGCAAGTCTTTATGTAATCATCTTCAACCTCTTCAAATCTATGGAATTTTATATATATATATATCATTTTTGAGATGCCTGTTTTATGATGTTTTATGCAAAGTATTTATCAAGGGAATTTATACAAACATACAAAGCGACTATTATTGTGGTAATGATAAGATGGCATAAAGATTTTGAACTTGATCCTTTCTTTATTGGTGGCAATGTTTCAATCTGCAGTTTTGTATTTTGAAAATTTCTCTTAAAGAGGTCAATTTAGTCTATCTGAAGTCCCTTTGTTATTGCCGTTTCTTGTTTTCAAGTTCTCTCCAAGACCAGTAGACCAATTTTAACTAAATTTGGTTGGAAACATTCTTGAGAGAAAGGGTTTAAAATTTGTTCAAATGATAAGGCTCAGCCTGCAGGGTCCCAAACGTCTATAGGGGTGGGGGGTAAAATTGAAAAATATGACAAAACCAAAATAACTAAAACATCAAATAAACTGGAAAGTTAAATGATGTAGTAATGAAAGCAAAGTTATGTTCAAGGCTGAATTTGGAAATATGTTTTGTGGTCATAGTTAGACTCTTTTATATATATATATATAATTTTTTTTTAGGTTTTTGACTTTCCAAAATTATTTGGGAACCTATAGATATATTTAACATTATTATACTGTCTATATTGTCTATATTCTCATGTTGTGTTCATCTTTTGTATTTGTAGGTAAGTCAACATTACTTGGTACATTTGGTACACAAGCACTGAAATATATAGCAGATTTATGACAGCATCCATGGTTTGTAAAGAAATTATTTATATTATTTTGCACCTAATGCCACTATATTAAGCTTAAAACATGTAGTAACAACTTGTCTATGTAAACAAAGGAAAATTCAACATCCTGTATCATAGAACAAAGTACAATGTATGCTGGGAAATATTGACCACACACATGGCTGTCAGACCTGTGTACACAGGATATCCTCTAATCCAAATAATTATTACTGCATTTCTAATCTTAATATTATAAGTTCTTTTTAAAGAATTTTGTTTAGAACTACCTGGTGAAATTAAAAAAAAATGGGTTCACTTATTGAAATAGTGCACCAGAATCTTGTCTGTCATATTAATATGCGAATTTATGAAGCATGTATGATTAAATTATTTGTGAAGTGATTTTCCTCTTAAGTGACCTCTACCCCACGAAGATGATTGTTTTAATTTGTAGTAATCAAATTCGTCCACCAGCTGTCACACATAGATTGATGATGGGCGGGACTCTGTTTCTAAATTGATTAAAGAGGCACTTCAACCACATGATCGTATCAGCAATCATCACTATGCTTAGTAGGAAATGTTCAGCCCCTTATATATTTGATCCATGCCCTTTAAAGACCCGACAATCATTCTTAACATGTTGTAATCCACTCAACCTCACTGATCATGTTATGAACTCGAAACAAGATTAGAATATTATCTTCAGAAAGAATACAAGAAAGAGATATTGTATTGGTATTTTTAACTCCAATATAATTGATTGTACTCAAACAACACCCTTCCCTGGTTACCACCCTCCCACGCTGATAAAACTTTTCTATTATAGCAGAACTGTTTCTTGTCAGAAGCAAGGTGGTCTGTAGCCTCTGAGGTCATCTTGTTCTCGGTGATGGTGTAATTTATGTTGTGTAATCAGGGAGTCTTGGGGAGGGAACAGTCACTACTAAGAACTATTGGAGGGGCATAATCTGATTTATCCTCATACTGGATGACAGTTTTCTTTGTGATAGGGTTCCCGTACTTCATAAATTACCCAGACTGATTATTACCTCATTTACTGTAGAGTTTGGAGTAAAATGTGCTTGTAAAAACCAGATCTAGTTTTAACGACTGATTGATAGTCCATTAGAGACCTGGCGACCTTATTGTTGACATAGATAACATAAGAAAAGTGTACTCAGACTCTGTCAAGATGCTGAAATCCTATTTGGGGATAAGAAAAAAGCTTCCTGTATTCCTAAATGTTGTTTTAAAGTGATATATGGTTAATGTCAAGCGTGAAAACAGGTGCACACTTCAACATCCCGTGCATATTTGACACATGCATTGACAACTGTAGTGGTTGCATAATCTGCTAAAAGGGATGTTGAATGTATTTTGTCAGATGTCGTTGTCTTGAAATCTTATAGGATGAATTATAGTTCATTTCTTTCATGGTAAATAATATTTCATGTTGTTGATTCCCCCCTTCACCTGCTGAGTACCCTCTTTGTATTGTTGTTGAAAGCTGCAGGAGTCAAGAAAGCCTTTCAGCTTCTAAAACACTCTTTGCTTTCTAGCAAAGAAATAACTTTTTTGTTTGAAAGCCTTAAGGGTTCATTTAGTTCATAGTTTGCAGTATGTGGTTGAATGACAGTTACGTCTTCAGCCATAACAAACCTCAGTGAAGTTGCACTATAAAATTGTCATATGTACATGCTCTATCTCAAACACTCACCACTGTAACAAAGTGTTCATCAGTAGAGGTTAAATCATCAACTGAACATCAAATTACTGTAAACGTACACATTTTAGCGGTATTCTTATTTTAGCACTTTTCACGCTGACATTGAAGCGCTTATTTATGTACAGCGCTGAAATTAAACATCTACATCTATAACATTATGTAGGCCTACGTTGCGCTAATTTATGATTGCGCGAATATGCCTTGCATAGGCTGCAGCGCTAAAATATGATTGCGATAAAATAAGTATGTTCACAGTAGCTGACAGGCAAACCCACTGTATCATTAGCAGCAGATCTGTATGAAACGCTTGTTTCAGTCTCTCTCTGATCAGTAGAAAGGAAATTAAAAAGGTAAGATAGAAGATGGCTTGATTGTCTTGTAGTCTCTTCATCAAGGAAAGGAAGTGTGCTTAAGTCAGAAAGCTAAATAACTCAAGCACCAACAACTGTCAGTAAAGTTTGTCTAATCTTAATACAAACAATTCCTTTCTATATTCCATAGCTGCTTTTGATGTGGGCTAATTGCACCTGTTCCACATTTTGACCTGCGAGCTAGATAGACTCGAGCTTTGTTCTAGGTGCTTATATCTTATATTGAAGCTTTAGAGTTGTCAGAAATTAAGTGAACAGAGAGTGCATATTCTGTAAAATAGTTCATGATATCTGTAGAGTACCAATAACCAGTATCAGGATTCAAGGTAATTTGTTCTTAATAAAGCCTGTATTTTCAATCATAACCATTCGTATTTGATGTATTCTTGTGTTTGCAATGGCATATTGCAGATCCATCCTTCTGTACCATGTGAAGAGTACTTTTAAACCTCGGTGTACTTATAGTTCTTCTTTGCAGGTGCCATATTATAGCAGAAGGTCTAAAAAGAGAATGTTTGTTTTATTTTCCATAAATTTTGAAGGTTTTTTTTTTTATTTAGGGAATGTTGATACAAAACCATGTTTATAGGATAAAAACAGAAAGGGTGAATAACTATTAAAGTGAATTAATAGGAGGTTGAGATGGCACTTATTGTCTGCCCAGCCTTGCATAGTACATGTGGTATGGAAACGATCAATTTCCAGAATCAGGACTTTCAGCTCAAACTCTGCTGTTTTGGCACCTGAATTTGTTCTGGCCACACTTCTTAATGCTTCTCTAGCCATCATAATGCACACAATCTCCTACCATTGAAATTTGTTAGCTCAGCAATACAATCATACAGCCATGACAATTAAATATTTTCAGCTTGAAGTCCATTTAATTTAACCCCCTACCATTAAGGATGTCAGCAGAGAGGGTAAATCCCCCTGCCAATGAATGCATGATGTCAGCTTTAGGCACACAATCCTAACATTGAAAATAGTTGTCAGCTTGCACAAGGGGCAGACAAATAAACTTTTGCATGAATTATATATAAGGCACAAGATAAAGTGTTAAAAGACTGCACAATTGTGTTTGTAATTTATTTCAAAGCCATCTGTTTTGTCAGAAACATCTTAATACAACCAGTTTCTTATAGTATTTTCTGTTAAAAAACCGACTTGGCAGCTCTCTGTATGAACGTTTACAGGTGTAAGCTGTCTCTTGAATGAAAATTCAAAATTTTCCCTGCCAGATATCAAAACATTAGATTGTTTGGTCTGGTGTTCATTAAGTTGTATATATAGGATGGGTTGGTTTTTATGTGCAGAATGTATTATGTAATGTTATTTGTAAGTCAGTAGCCCTCTAATGCAGTGTACTAAAATAGACTTGATGGTGCTATATATATGTCAGCATTAAAGTGCATGTTTATTACAAAACATTGCATGTCCATTTTACTGCAGCAGCAAACCTTTATAGAGAGTGTAAAAATACATGCAATGTAAGGATATTTAGAAGTCGTTGACGGATAGAAAGTAGCAACATTCTATTTTTCAACTTTTGAGAGGTTTAGGGAATATGCATACAGTGCAACCTGCTCTAACAACCACCTCTATAAAGAGACCATCTGTACATTAAGACAACTAACCTGTCTTCTAACAACCACTATGGTTTACCCTGAAGACTTTAAACTACCCATTAAGATGGAGGCAACTATAATCAGGTCCCTTGAAGTCTATACTTATTTTCACCTGTATATAAAGCCCACCTCCATATTAAGACCACTTTTTGCTGGTCTCTGGGGTGGTCTTTATAGACAGGTTTGACCTTAGTTGGTTTCTTGACTAATACAATTTCACTTGAAACTGGAGCTTATTACTAACCATAATACAGAGAGTTCAAGTTATTGCTTTTGCTTTGGGAATTTAACTTCTTAATGTTGTCAATAGTAAGATGAAAATATAATTTTATAGCTCGAGGTACAGTCCCCTTCCATTTAAAGTTGAATACTGGAGGGACACAACCAAGTTCAATAGTAAACATATAGGGGCAGGGACCTCACAATCCCCCTACCATTTAAAGTTGTCAGTCTGAGGGGCACAACACACTCTACACAGGCAAAATGTCCTCAAGTGAAGAGCATTCAAGTGAATTCACGTGAGCAAATGTTCACATGAACATAACGTGAATTTCACATGAGGACAGTTATACTTGGATTATTTGGTTTGGGATTGTTGAGTGAATTATTACAGTGCGGCAGCACTCAAGTTGACCAGAAATTGCATTTTGCCAAAACTCAAGCATGGAATTATTCCTATACAGCTAGCAATGACAAAGACCTGTTAGCTACAGTATGAATATTTATATGCGTCTTTTCTTATCCTACTCATTTAATGCATGCGCAACTAACAAAGTGAGACATGTGAAATTATGGGGTTAGATCTCAAGGCAAATATGTCATTGTCTGAAAACACAAACAGCAAAACTTTCCAAAATTCTTTGGCAGATGAACTATTCATGTTTTATATTTATAGAATGTATTGTTCTTTGTGTACAAATATTGGTAGAATAAAATGTGGATGTTTGAGGGAGACATACCCAGTGTTTATTTGGCAACACATGTTATTGCTAAGCATGATCATCTTGCATAATGGTAAGGGTCAACTTTAGAAGCTGCCTACTGGAAATTAAGGGCCAATGGGTCTCCCTCCTGTAAAAACAAACTTAAAAGAAATATAGCTGAATATTTAATTTACACTGGGAATAAGAAATTAAGAAGTTCATCAAAAGAAGATTCTTTATTCATGTTGCTCTGATGAAAACAATTTTACCATATATTTGACATAGCTAGTTTCTAAAGAAATGTATCTTACTTTCTTATTTTGATTTTACTTTTTCATATTTTAATTTCCTTTCTGAGTTTTTTTTATTCAACTTTCAGGGACAGTTTTAAATCCTACTCCTCAAATACTCATCACAGCGATGAGATCATCATAACTTTATAAAATAAAATTGGCACTTAAATGTTAAAAGGATGTATTTTTTCACTTACCCCTCCCTTTTTGGAGGATAGGTGTTTGATCTGGAGACACTAATCATGCGAGGGGGATATGTTAAATTTGACAGGGAGGGGGAAATGGAAGTCCATAAAGTCTGTCCAGTCATCATATGTTGTAGGGCCATACATGTCTGGTCCTGGCAAAATTCACATCTTCATTACTTTTGATTAAAAACAGACATTTATTTTGTTAACCTTTGAACATTTTGAGGAAGGTCTTTTGGTCTAATATAATTTTTTGTTGATAACAAATTATAACTAGGTATATGATCTTTAGATCCTTTTACATGAGACAAAGAAATATAAATGATCAACATGTATCTGTTGTATCTGTGTTTGGTAAACTTCTAAAGATATATTTTATAACTTTAATATCAAATTATTAGTATTTAAAATTGTAGGTTCAAAGTTATATGCTACCCTTTTTTACATAAATGAACAAATCTGTTGCTACAATTTAATATGCTCTTGGCGATGCTTATGTGGTATGTAGGGGTAGAAGATGTGGGTTGGACTATTTATAAGAAACTCTGTTGTATAGGGCAGGGCAGTACTGTCACAGATGTGATCCTTTAGATTTGTTGATTAGAGATTAAGAAACTTAAATCTAATAAAGATATAGAGATAATCTTAGTGTGATGGTGAAACTAATATCTTGTTAAGATAAAGAGATTATCCAAGTTTTTGGAGAGAAAGCTGGTGTTTTTATGAGATATAGGTTTAAGTAGGTATGAACTGTAACATAATCGCAGACTTTGTAGATATTCATAATCTTGATCTCAGCTCTCCTAAAGTTATATATCACATCTGTGTGCCGGCACTGAGTTTATTACATGACATTATTGGAGTCAAGTTAATTTAATGCCTTACAACTTGTCAGCGATATTTTTATATAATTGTATTAGTGTTTCAAGTTATATGTATTTTGTATGCATGTGTAAGTTTGTATTGTATTATATTGCATTAGTCGTTGTATATTTATGTATCCTCTGAGGATATATAAGTGTATTCTCTGATGGTAGACTGGTGCTAGATTCCCAGGTCGTGGGATTGAATCTGGGTCGCATCAAAACCTAAGAAATTAAAATTGGCAATCTTCTCAAGTTCTCGCTCCCTGCTAAGCGCTAAGCATTACTGGGTAGGAGGAGGACTGTTTGGCTCAGTGGCATGAAAATGTGACCGAATGAAGTATCACGTCAATTTGTGTCTATGGCATGATATTTCAGTGAGACAGCACTATAAAGTCACCATACGTGTGCACTGTCACAAGCAGACACTGTCTCGATATGACCTATACATTAACATAAGTTAAAGGGATGATAAACCCCAATAAACAAACAAACAGTATTCTCTAATTGTCTATAGTGTTACCAGTTTGTATTTTGTATGTGTGATCATGCTCTTTCACAGTGTTAATGTTTTATTCAGTTTTGAATAACATTAAAATTATTACATTCAGATATTCTTATTTTAAAATGTAACCACCCCATCTACTCACTTTATCTCAACACGATTGAAAACATCTCTTGATAGACAAAATAAATATGAAGCTTGTATTATTATTATTACTTCATATATTAAGCAACAACAGCGTATCAGATTAAACATGTGAATTGTGTGGACATTTCTTCTATGAAACATTATTTGTTCAAACCTCGTGTTCTTTATCTACCCATGATTACAATGTATCACTGCTCCCTGCTTATACTTCAACAGTTTACAGGGGACTTGTACAAGTCTAACAAAGCTGCTGCAACAGAAACAATGGAAGGGAGATAACCTGTACATCATTCATGGTACTATTATTGATCAATGACAGATCTCTAGTGCTGATAGTGTCACTCCTATATTGACTCAGTGATGGTATCATGGTGTTTCACTTCTGCTCTGTTAAATGCCACAATGATATATTATCTGGGAAATGGGTTAAATATGCATAATTTATTATGTTTTTATTAGATCACGCAACACTTATTGTTGAGTGGCGAGCTAAGTCATTTTTCACTGTCTATTATCCATCGATCTGTATACTTTAATATTTTCTCCTCAAATGTCCTGAATCAATTGTAGCCAAACTTGGTATGCATATGAAATCCAGAATAGTGTCAATGGGGACTTTGATAGGGGCCCATAAGAAATAAATTGTACCCCATTTTTAAAAAATCTTATAATGATTAAACACACATGGGCAATGATCATTTTGCATTTGTGTCACTCAAGCCCATTTGGTTACCTGGTTTTGATTTGACCAACTGACCAGTGATGGAAGTTTAATGTCAGCAAAATAGTAAAATGTTATAATACATAACACATCGTGACATGTTGAAATCGGTGGTTTATCCATTTATTATAATTTCTTAACTGTCAGTAATTGTGCACAGTGAAACCTGCTCTAGCGACCACCTCTATAATATGCCATCTGTATATAAAGACCACTAAAATCAGGTCCCTTGAAGTCTAATTACACTTATATTTACCATTATATAAAGACCACCTCTATATAAAGACCTTTTTTTTGTTCTGGTCTCTTGGGGGGTCTTTATAGACAGGTTTGACTGTAATACTAATTCATATATTGAATAATGAAGGAAAAAAAAGCATGAACAAAGACTAAATGAGTTTAGTGTCCAGTTGGTGAAATTTCAGATGGTATAACTTATACATTGCTGACATGTGCTGTGTATGTATCAACTTAAAACGAAATGGATAATTATCAGTGGTAACTGACATCCCATATTGAAACTGACAAGCTTGATGGAAACTGACCATGTCGAGGAAGCATGGTATTAATACATGGAAGGGTTGAATGGCTCTATTGACCTATTGCATGTTAAACTAAATTGAAAGCTGAAAGATTATTATGTATACAGTCTGGGTTTTAAAACAGCCACATGTGTTTGGAGGATGTGGAGAGAGAAAGTAAATGGAAAGCAAAAAAAACATTGCACAAGTCGGAAACACTTGTTACCATCAGAATCGGCTGGTTCTGAGTTTATATGTGAAATTTCAAGGTCAAACTTCTCTGTACAATTTTACTCAAAGAGATGGAAAGCATCAAATCATTTATGTCAGAATAAAACCCAAGAAATATTACAAGACATCTAAAAACCTCAATTTTTATGCCCCTTCAGATGGTATTGAATTACAAAAAGTTTTTAGCAAGAGAAGTTGCATTTTCTTTGACAAAGTAAAACATTTGCCTCACGTATGATATATGTTTGTAGACACTGCAAGAGGGAAGCAGAATGTTCAACTGAACTTTTTGGTATGTAGATGTGTATATACACTAAGCTAGAAATATCAATGTATACCTGGGTCATTTTTCATGAACTGTCCAGTTGCAGTTGAGTTTGGGCAGCTTTGATAAATGACCGACTTCTGTTTTTTTTGTCGTTATACTCATCTCATATAGTTTTTGCACCAGAATCAACTACGTCTATCTTTCAGATCAACTCAAAAGGTCACCCCAGGTCACCGTGTTAAGTATATGTACTTTAAAACAATTAAACCTCTTGACCTTTACTTGTGTTATAATCTTTGGCGAAGTTCTTCTAAGTTTATAACTCTTTTAGAGAACTTAATTTTTTATGATTAATACTGATATGTTTCATAGGCCAAGTCAAAATACATGTACATATATTTTGGGTACTTTTGCTTAAAGTAATGAAGAATCTTTGAGCTTATGTTAATTTATTACTGCATTCTTTTTTTCTTGAAATATTTATTTGTCAAATTAGAGTTTAACTATATAATTTTAAGTTCGTTTGGTGATTGTAACAGTGTGAAATAAAGTCAACATTTAGGTGTTGTCAAAATAGAACATTTAGCATGGTCCCTTTTGAGACTTTTGTCAAGCCTTGCCAAACTTAATTCAATATGGACACTTTAGGCTCTGATTGGCTGAAACCTTTTCAACTTATTATCAAGAACTATTCTTCAGATTTTTATGAAACTTTGCGTAGATTTTCCTTGCAAGATCCCCTTTCTAATGTGTGTCCGATGTTGCCAGATTTTCAAATTTTGATGAAGATGATCCTATTTTTTCGTGGTCCCCTTACAGATATGTTTCTAACATTGCCAAACTTAATCCAATATGACCCTCATGGTGTCTGATTGGTTGAGGCATTTTTAACTGCTTGTCAAGAACTTTGGCAGGTTTTAACAAAACTCTATGTAGATGTACCTGATACACAACATTTTACAGTAATTCATGATTAACTTATTGTCCGATCAACAGCTAAGGTCATTTACGGACGTGCCAGTTTTACTGGTGGAGGAAACCGGAGTACCTGGAGTGAACCACCGACCTACGGCAAGTCACTGGCAACTTCCTCACACTAGGCCACCCCGGACGGAAATCGAACCTAGGAGGTGAAAGGCATGCACTTATGATTACAAGTCGGCGACTTTAACCACTAGGCCCCTGCGGCCCCTTTTCAGTAATTACCCATATTACATGATACAAAACTTTATAAATTACAATAAAGCATAAACTACAGGGAAATCATAGATAGTTTTCTTTTATGGAAATTGAATTACAGCTCTAGTGAGTTTTATTCATAATTAATGTGTAACATATGACAACACAATGTACATTTATAATACATATCGTTTCAAGAGAGAATTCTGCACTTAAACTCCTGAATATCTCAATACAGTCAATTACGCAGCTAAATATGATAAGTATGTGTACACATGGCTGCACCATATGCACCTGATTGTGATGAAAGGATTTCATAGGTATGTACATGTGTGACGTGAAGATTTCTCTTGTATGATGCCATCAATGCTCATCACTAAGTATGTCTTCCATATTGTTAGAGTTGCCAAGAGTTATGACCGATTTGAAAGGCGAACACTATGGCAATTATAACTGAGCTGGATTGGAATCCAATCAAAGGCTCACATGCAGTTTTGGCATCAAAATAAGGGCAATTGAAGGTTAATTTTGGCAAAGATATAAGTCCCTTTCACTATTGTCATGTCACAGGCACTGAAAAAGTATCACTGTCGAGTTTTGTTTTATACCTTGATCAGTGACCATGCCATCAGTGCTTATATTTACTTACAATTTGGCTTCCATCCCTTATAAAGAGAAGACAGATTATATACTCTCAAGGACATCTTGATATATTGGTTCCTTCAATAATACCAGACCTTTAGTGTTCATCACAAGATTTTGGATAATGTTTAGTCTATTCAAGATCTATTTTGATCTTGATGACTTTGATGTTCTTCTTGTTTTTTGCATGTCCTTGAGGGTTTTGGTTTTGTTTTGGTTTATTTCCTGCAAGGTTCAAATGCACCCAAATTAACCAGTTTGCTGATAGCTAAAAGGCGGTGAGTACATGTAACAATAAACAGGACTATGTCAGAATTATAAAAAGATATAAAACCAAGGCCTAGTATTCAACTCAGACTGGGTCAGTAGAGTGTTTTGCAGCGTTCAATTAGAGAAGCATTCTGCAGAAAATGCTGAAAACTGCAATAAGTGGCAAATTGCAGGGAAACATAGACATACTTTATTGCCGAACTAAAGTGGGCATGAAGATTTTGATTTGAAAAGTGCACGATTAATGGTGCATTACTCTTCTATGGACGGGGTTAACCAGGACCACAATTTGTATCTCCTGCTTTTGGTTTGAGAGTATATTGTACAGCTGTTCTAAATGGTGGTTAATGTAAATGATGAACCGCTGAGTAATTAAATGGCCTTCTGTAACATCAACTTTCTGTGTTACCTATCTGTGTAATAAAGATAATTGGTGATTGATATGTTAATAAGTTTCCTGTAATACTTAATCAGTAATTATTAGGAATTTTAGTTTGAGATTATTTTACCACAATTATTAGGAATTTTGGTTTGAGATTATTTAGTAATTAATAGGAATTTTGGTTTGAGATTATTTTTAATATATTTTTACTGCCATATTGCTGATTATTTGTCGTAAATTTTGATGAGATTTGTACCTTTGGTATCAGATGTATGGTGTTTTAATCAATGTGTTAGAGAATTTTGATAACTACAAGGTACCCTATGCTTCATGAGAGAATTGAGTTAAATTACTCTGTACTTACAAAGGCTCCAAGATATTACTGATGTCAAATTTGATAATAAGTAAATACATAAAGTGCTGTTCGGTATTAGTTCCGACATAAATTTTGGCTACTTTTAAGACACATGAATGAAAGCTGCTTGCTCATGGACAGGATGCCGGCAAAAAATGATGACATTTTATAAGAAACTTGACATATCCTTCATGTTTAAGTCATACAGTATCAGCATTTTAAAGTTGATTTTAGCTTTTTTGATAAAGTTGGAAATCATAAATTACACAAATAGCTTTCACACACCAGGAAATGAATTATATCTACATTACATATTTCATATTTAAAGAGAGCGGAGAGATATTGTTCCCATAAACTACAATCTGACTTTTAAAAAAGGTTTGGCATCCTTATATGCCAATTTTGTGTTTTGCAGGATTTGATATATGATGATTGTTGTATGTAAATAATTTTAAGTGTAAGAAGGTAAAAAGTTAAAGTTTTGCTTAAATCTCTTAGTTGGTTGAAAGGCAGAAGGGAATCTTTCTTACGGAAGACAATAGAGAAATTTAAACTAGGGAAAGTTCAGGCTTGTAATCTTTTACCATATCCCATGTACGACAGCGAGAAGTAAACCTAAGAAGTACTGAATTAAGAGCCTGAAATTTCAAGTATATAAAAAAATTATATAGGCAGCTCTTCTACATACTTGACTCATACACCCCTTGATCTTGACAGTTGACTGTGCAATTCATTGTTTTGGATAAGTCTAAGTGTGACTTTAGGGTCAATGGGTTAAAGACCATACACCCCTTGATCTTGACAGTTGACTGCAATTCATTGTTTTGGATAAGTCTAAGTGTGACTTTAGGGTCAATGGGTTAAAGACCATACATCCCTGGATCTTGACAGTCGACTGTGCAATTCATTGTTTTGGAAAAGTCTAAGTGTGACTTTAGGGTCAATGGGTTAAAGACCATACATCCCTGGATCTTGACAGTAAACTGTGCAATTCATTGTTTGGGAAGAGCCTAAATGTGACTTTAAGGGTCAATGGGTTAAAGACCATATTTTTATAGAATCATTATATATATATAGTACATGGCTTAGATTTACTCACTCACTCATCCCCCTCTTTCACAGTTTGTGGATAATTTTGTACAGTTTTCATCTGATCTCTCTAATAACTACGTTTGTTAGCTACAGATAGTACCCTGTGTTTTACATTGGTTACAGAGATAAACTTATAAAGTCGGGAGAATAAAACATCTTTTTTTATCTTCCGAATCAAGCTTTTCATTGATCCCAGTAGCCTTTTTAAATCTTATCTGATCATCAGCTGCTAAACACAAGCACTACCTTCACTTCAACCACATCATAGAAGATTTAGACATTTTTTAAAGATTTTTTTTAGTTTACGATCTGTTGGATGATGATGTAAGGGGCCCTCCTGATTTGATAATCCTCTTATCAGATTGGGTGTATTAATTACCATTAAATTACCCCAGTTTCCTGATGGGGGACACTACAACTATCCTGTATGAATTAGGGGGGTTAATTTGCTACATGCTGGGGATTCTGATCGTCACTGTGGGTGGCCAGTGTTGTAACAAAATAAAGATAAGTGATTATAGGTATATATAGAGGATGTATATATATATAATGGATCTCTCTGTACTTTTATGTGGTATACTAAAGTAAATTTTGCTAGCAATGAATGAATGTTGGTGAATGTATGAATGAAGAATTAGCAATGAAATAAAATTACATTACACAAAAACCTATAAGTATAAGTATAAAAAGGAGAAATTAATATTATCATTTTCTTCTAATAAAAATGTTTAGGTATTCAGCAAATACTCATAAATATATCCCTCTGTGTGAAAACCATGCAGAAGCTTTTTTGAAAGTCTAAGAAAAAAAGGAGGAACAATTAAGGAACCAAATTTTCATGCCAGGAAAGTTTTGTATCAAATTTCTGGATTGTTTAAAATCGGCTCTGTTTGAAGTCAAATGTCAGAAATCTTTTAAAAATCTCAAAATTTTATTTAGATAAGATAAGATATTTTTAGATAAGATTTTGTATTCGTTCAAGCTTGACTATACTGTTCAAAACACTTGCAACCTTAATTAACTTCAGAAAGTTGTTGTAGAAGAATTATGTAACATACAGCAAGCTTTGTAGAGTATATTGGGGCCTGTGTATTTCACTATCAGGTGTTTTTCACAGTAAATTAAAGAGAGCAGAGATGACTTACACTGTATCTTAAAGGTTGTCAGAACCCAATATATACTTACACTGTTTGTGTAATTCTTACTGAGTCTATGTTGGTCTGCTGCTCTGTGGGAGGATAATTCCTTGTGACCTCACTGATAATATTATGGTTTACTTCCTTCATGAAGATAGACACAATAGAGAACTGGCCACACCTTTGATGTACTGCCAATTCACACAGATGTATGTTACTAGTAAGTCACGAATGTGAGCATAAAGATTCTATGTTTGTTTTATATGGGTTTAGTTCCAGATGATGCCTGCTTGTGACAGTGTGCACTGATAGCAACTTTATAGCTCTGTCTCACTGAAATATCACACTGCAGACACATTGACATGATACTTCACTTTGTCACATTATGCTGACACTGAGTCAACCAGTCTTTCTCTTACCTAGTGTGCTGAGCGTCTAGCAGGGAGCGTCTAGTTGACCTAATTTTAAGCCTTCGGTGAAAGTCATGAATGTAATTCTTTGTTACACATAGGTTTAAAGTTACTTCATTTTCATATACTACTTGTCCTTAAGTACTTCATATATATATACCAAACAAGAACTGGTTGTCTCCCTTATGTGGTAATTTTGTGATAATTAAGTGAGGTAGGACAATAAAACCACTTGTTTGATGTTGGAGTAGATACTGTTTCCTATGAATATTAAAGATTATGGTTTTTAACTAATTTTGATAGGGTTTATAAATAACACAACTAGAAATATTTAGTTAAGAGTGTATTGTCAAATGCATAAAAATTACACATATAAGTCATC
>JAUMGZ010196571.1:0-12826 GCA_032359645.1 Pododesmus macrochisma | reverse complement strand
CCCCCCCCCCCCCCCCCCCCCCCCCCCCCCCCCCCCCCCCCCCCCCCCCCCCCCCCCCCCCCCCCCCCCCCCCCCGGTCCAATCTCACCAGTTAAGCAAAAAAGAAGCCCCTCCTTCTAATATTTTTTTCAAAAACTGTGTAAAAGTGGTCAAGTATTTTTTATTTTAGCGAGTCAAAAACTCAATGACAAATATCCATAGCAGTGATATCTATAAGACAAATCCTGATCTTTGGTCAAAATGAACTTAAGGTCTCTTTATTTTATAATAAAATCTGTATTCTGCAGTTATTAGAAAGTAGAAGAAATATTCTATGAACTTACTTCTACTGTAGCATTTGAATGAACTCTGAAGACGGCCCCTACACTACCAACACCACCATCCTCATCACCATCTCTCCAGTCAGATCCTGGTTAAGGAAAAATTCAAAGAGGATATTATGATCCCCACATGATATCTGATTGATATGTTACGGAATGACACGAAAGCATCGCGGCGGGTGACCCATGTGCAGCAGGAAACGCTTACCATATCGCGAGCACCTGGTTTCAATTCTAGTGTTTTTAATAGAAGTTCGTGATGTTTCAATTTGTAGTTAATAAATGTAATTTTTTTTTAAAAAATTTCTGTGTTCGTCCTGTCACATTTATATATCAGTAGTGTAATATTTGTATTTTGTATATAGTATCAATTATATTTGTATCATATATATTTTGTATTAAAATTTCCTAAGCTGAGCTTTAAGTTCAGTGGTCAGTGTTACATAGTTGATTACCTGTGTAAGGTATCAGTAAGTTGAAATCACCTACACTAACCAAAACTGACAAAAGAGACATATGTTACACTCGGAAGAAAATATATACATCATTATATCAACTTGCTTTTTTCCAGTTAGATTTATGTTTTTTTTTTCAAACAAAAACCTCGACATATTAAATCCATATGTGAACTTATATATTTATATGTAATTATAGTGTAATAAACTTATTGATGTATTCTATGTTTTTGGTAGCTTTTGTGGTCGTCCATCATTAAGCCCCGGTCATTAACTGTGACACGTCCAACGTTTTCTTTTTGTTTGCCACTATCCATTGACTTATAACGGCTTTAGAATATCGTCTTGGTTTTTTCGATTTACTACTTTACAAATCTGCTTGTTAGATTATTAAGTAAATATATACAAAAGAATCGGTGAATCTTGTTATTACCACTTCGAAGTTTTTCAGCATAGATACTCTCAGTGAAAGGTATGTTTTGTGTGAAAATACCTCAAAAAATATTTGTTATTTTACATGTGAACAGTTTGATTGAAAAAAAGTTGTAAATTTGACCTATAAAACTTTTTATGAAGTTCATAATGTAATGCCAAAAACGATTAATCAAATTTCAAAAAAATGTGATCACTGACCTCTCTTGACCAGACATCCAACCTCAACGAGCTGGTCAGGTCTCAGTATCCTTGGTTCATCTACAATGATAAGATCAAACTGTCCATTTTGTCCATAACAGTACTGGTTGTCATGGCCGAAGTCCCAATGCACCGCCATCCATTCTGAATATACAAAGTACATTGCATGTTATAATTAGCTTTGCCCGCAGCCCACATATTACAGTCGATTAAACGAATTCTGGCCTTATATTGGAAGAAGAAGAAGAAATAAAGTAAGCTACACAATAAAAGCACCATAATGGTCTTCACATTGATGACATTCTGAAAATATAACTACCTTTGTCTTTCGAAATCTAAACTCAAATTATATTAAATAAGTCTGACTTTGGATATTTACTGACTGACTTAAGTTGTTGTACTTTGATTTACCTTTGTAACTTACAATTGTTATTAACACAAGAAGGACTTAAGTTGTTGAACTTTGATTTACCTTTGTATCTTACAATGGTTATTAACATAAACATTCCTATTAAGTCGTTAAACTTTAATTTACCCTTGTACTTTAGAATGGTTATAAATTTTGATTTGCCTTTGTAATGTACAATGGTTTTTCACTTTGATTTGCCTTTGTAATGAACAATGGTTTTTTACTTTGATTTGCCTTTGTAATTTACAATGGTTTTTTTTTTAACTTTGATCTATCTTTGTTATTGACAATGGTTATTAACATAAGAAGGACTTAAGTCGATAAACTTTGATTTACCATTGTATCATACAATGGTTATTAACATAAAAAGGACTTAAGTTGTTGAACTTTTATTAACTTTTGTATCTTACAATGGTTATAAACTTTGATTTACCTTTGTAATGTATAATGGTTAACAACTTCGATTTACCTTTGTTTACATTGGTTATTAACATACACATTCCTGCAGACTGTGATCTGATGTATTGCTATTGATGCTTTATGTTCATAGCATTGTCAGTTACGCAACATCTTGATTACAAATGACAATTCCAAAAGACTTGTGTTTAGGACAAATAATGAGCAAATGAAGCCTTATCTGTTGCTAAGGAACCTCAAATTAATTAAAAGTTGCGTTAAACACCAAACACACTTGCCGACGCCGAGAGTACTGTTATATAGCACCCCTATTCTTAGAATAGACGAGCTAAAAAGTCAAACCACATGTAACTGGCCCATTTTAGAGAAGAAAAAAAATAATTATCCAATTACCGTTTGTTTAATTTATCTCACCGTTTTTCCTGTGACTGACCACAGTGCCAGGTCCGTTCTTATCTTGATCGTCCCAGTGCCAGTCCGGACCCCTACGCACCCTCGTTCCTATCGGAGGCATGTTGGGGTTAAACTCCCTTGATGTGTCATCTTCTGATTTTTTTGGTATAAAGCCATATTTTTCTAGATTCTGAACTAGATCAACAACAGATGGCTACAATAAAAACGTTACAACCCTTCAACTCAAGTCTGTGTCATTGTCATAAGTCATATCGAAACAGTGTCTGTTTGTGACATTGGCACGGATGGCAACTTTATATGGTGCTGTCTTAATGAAATATCATGCCACAGCCTCACAAATGTTTAGTTTCTGGTTAAAAATGTAAAAGACAAACACAAATCTAACTGAGCTCTTTAGATGGTTTGCATAATTGAGCCTTTGAAAATTTAGTTTACGCATGTTATTCACGAACAAATTTCTTCACAGTGTACAAAAAGTACGGTATTAAATGTTTAATGTAATACATTGTATTGATTCCTAATAACTTGTGATCACAGTTCACCCACAATTCAATATAAGACACTTCTTAATGACGGCATCTTCGAACAATATTTTGGGACGGGTTGTCTCACATAGAGTGTTGGCTCTTTCTACATATAAATATCATATTTATCGGAGGCATGATTCAGATTGCATTTTTGTATTTTTGACCTTAAAAAACAAAGCGAGTATGCACCGGGACATTTTAAACATTATTTACCTGTGAAAGGGGAATTCAGGAACTGATTCTGTGTGACAGGATATAAAGCATACCTGCAAACTTTGAAAACTCAAATAGGGGAGATCTGTAAGTTTCATGGGAAATATGATGCGTAAATGGCCAGATTTTAAGTCTAGAAATAGGGAGTCTCACCGTTTAAAGGGGAGACTAGGCAGGTATGATATAGAGAAATGGGATAAACATTTTATTTCATTTGTTTCAGTAAAATTGAAATTTGCAAAGAAGCTTTATGATTCACCTTGTAAACATTCCTTACAAAAAAAACTATAGGGTAAATAATTGATGTCATCTAATTAAATGGTACTTACTACATCTTCTATCATACCGTCAGGACTTTGTGCACATAGTTGCGTAACCAAGTTCTCTACGATAAGGGGATCAGACTCCGCTCCAGAACCAAATCCGTTTTGAACCTGTGTTACTTGATCTTTGTAATTTAAAGCCAAAATCTATCAATAATAAAACTATACATTTTGGATATTTCAACATTTCTTTATGATTTAAGCACAACTAAAGGTCTCAGGAAACAAATATTTACAAATAAGTTGCCTATAGCTTGTTCGATTCAAAAGACATTAGTTATAATAAGATTTTCAAAATGTTCCCAATTAAGTTGACATCTTTGATTTTTACACAACCATTTGATTTGCTTTCGTACAACTATAACCCATAATTTAAGTCATTTTTTCTAATAACATAAATGTTCTTTGACCATATCCCTCACCATTTCTAAGATATGATAACATGCAAGGTTATGGACAGGCCACAGTTCATATTTGGTACATGATCAGAATAACTAAAGGTGGGTAAAATAACTAAACAATGAACACACCAATTATACAATATATTATTGAGAAACTAATTTAATATAAACAAACATTAATTTGCTTTAAAAATGTGTTACAAAAACACATATCTTTTTTTCTCTTCCAAACCCCCCGAAAGTAAACAAGGTTGAAATGGCGACACAATCTCTAGCAAAAGTTAACAATTGACAGGTCAATTACAGAAAATATCATCAAAAATTGTGGCAATTTAACAACAACAAGTATTTATTTTTGTTGCAAAAACACTTCTTCCAGTAGGCGGAAACGCCGTTGCATGGGCTAATCCTTCTTTCTGAACTATCTCTATTCCTTTCTTTTCCCGTTTCTGTCGCCGCATCTCTTCCTATCCTATCTTTTGGTATTTCTCCTTTGGTCTTTTCACGACGTGACGTTAAACCCTAATTAAACAAACAAACAAACAAACAAACAAACAAACAAACAAACAAACAAACCCTCTATCCTAGACCAAAACAAGTAAACAAATGGATATAACTCCTCTACTGTAAGCCAGATTTAAAACACAATATAGAAAATGTTAATTCAAGAAAGATTTTATATTAATTGTTATATGCAATGATGAATAAGTATACCATAATGAATAAGTGTACGGTACCAAAGAAGAAGAAGAAGAAGAAAAAGAAGAATAAGAAGAAGAAAAAGAAGAAGAAGAACGAATTTTGAAACAATATGTATCTCTTATATCTGGATAATCATTAATTACAGTGTAGTACATTACTTGTAAAAAAAAAACTTACAAAATTCTTATTAAGTCTAGCTTCCTGCTGAAGCATACTGCCTTGGATACACCGACCAGAGGTGTGTCTCGCTACTGTGTCTATGTGTAACTGATAATATAAGTCATTTGTACGTGCAGGTTACAATTTACAAATACACAGTACTATAATTGAATATTTCAATAAGTACTGCTCCTTAATAATATATTCTATTAAACAGAAAACAAAACAGCAAAAACGGGTAATGTCAAACATTTGCATGTGGTAACAATTTACAAGTACACAGTAATAATGTAATTGAATATTTCAATATCAAAGTTCTCTCCATAATATTATATTCTATTAAATAGAAAATAAAACAGCTTTTTTTTAACTTGTTTTACAACTTGAGAATTGTAATCAAATCAAAGGCTTGCAAATACAATATTAGATAACTTTTTCAACACAGCATAAATTTGCAAAGGGTAAATCATTTATAAACAAAGGAAATGATCATAATATTTTTAACTTTATCGAGGTATGAAAAAAAGTACACACTTTTTATTCCAAACATACTATATATAGAACTGATATACATACCCTGTTTGGGTTATCTCCCATCAAAACATAGGACACAACCATACCATGGTTCCTCATGTTCCCTGTCACTCCTGACAAACTCAATCTTATCTATGTATCAAAAGACCTCTAAATGACTAAATTATTTTCATTTTTAACGCAGGAAATGCTTACCATATCTCGAGCACCTGGTTTGCTTCTAGTTTTTTTTAATAGAGTTCGTGATGTTTCCATTTTTTTTTGCTAAATGTATATTTGGTTCATTTTTCTGTGTGCGTCCAACGTTTTCTTATTGTTTGCCATTGTGTATGGACTTACTGCCTCAGAATATCGTCTTGGTTTTTCGATTTACGATTTTTGCAATGCTCGTCTCACTTTGCTAGATCATTCTGGTGGTGACATTTTGATGAAGCTTATAATTGTTTGTTTGTCAATAACTTCTGTTCTGTTGATCCTAGCTTAATCTTCTTTTCTAAACACAACTTTTCAAAGTCAATGCCATGCAATGAAACATAAGTAACCAAATATGATTAACCCAAGTCAAATAGAGAAAAAGTTATGTCCCAACAAGGCTTTTTTTTACAAAAAGGGACAACAACTTTGGCAAAAAAGTTGCAGTTACATATTATTTTTGCAAAATCAGATATGCAAGTATACAAAATTTGGTTTACCTCATAAAAGATTAATGTATACATAAACTGTACATGAATGTATGAGCTTGTAAGAGAAACTGGTAAACCCAATGTCAGGTTATTTGAATTGAAATGATACAAAGAGACCTGGATGTATAGAAGTTATTGTTTACCTGTAATGCATCATCTTCCAGTGCTATATCATCCCCAAGTGTTGAGGTTTCAGTTGTGGCGTGCCCATCCGTAAACACAATCACCTTTTGGGGGTATTTATAACCAGAGGCATAATTATCTGAAGAAAAGTCAAACAGTTTACTTTTGATAGTCCACTAGACAAGGAAATATCAGGAAAATAGGGGTACGATATAAATCTGTCTCAGGTACTAGCACTAAGATCGATTTCACGTGCTATTAACAATGAAATAACGTCATCATAAGGTATTGAGATCGTTGTCACGCGCTTTGTATCAATGAATTTACGTCACTGATGCTACGTCAGAAGCGTCTATGCGGGGATGCCAAAGGGGAAATTAATGCATTTTTATATTTGTTTTCATAGTTAAATTGCTCTAAGGGGACGCGAAAAAGAACCTTGTATATTTTTTCTGTTCAAGATAGAACTATCTCAGTCTCAGAATGGTATGAATGTTATCTAATGATTCGGCTATCTTCTCATCTTGATATATTTAACATAAAAACAACCCCTCGCCTGAGTTAATTCTATCTTGACTAGAAACAGGTATGCGATTCTATTAATATCATCTATCAAGATATTTATGTTAAAAATTTAAGATAGTGTACATTTGTACATATAACTAAGTGTGATAAAATTTCAAATAATTGCATTGTGACCTTGACCTTATCAATAAAGCCTCCAAAGTTTTCCAAAGTATTCATATAATCACACATACCTTTGAAACTGAAAGTAAACATTATCATATGTATCAATAGGGAGAATTTCAACAATTTTTTTGTAAGTATTAAAACTCACAACATGCTATTAAATTTATACCTGTAATTTGAATATATGCTTCAATGCAAAGACAAAATAATAAAATATTAGAAAGTAAGTCAAAGAGTAAATTATTTTTACATTAAGGAGGCCGAACCTAGTTCGAGCTGCCGTTCATTGTGCAGTTAACTGCAAAGCACTGCTTTTCAGATGTCGTACAAAAATTAAGTCACGATTGAACTAAAATTGGATAGAATAGTTAAATGATGACTACGATATTATATAAAGATATGTGGTCTGTAAAAGAAATTGAGAACACTGCTACTAGAAAATGTAAACATTGAATTTGAAATCAGTCATAAGGCACTTTGTGTCACAAATAGTTTTTTAAGCTGAAAAAATTACCTACGAGACAGCCCCTTATCATTTTTTGCCTGGTGACCCCCTTTTTTCTAAGAAAGATAATTTTATGCTTACGAACATGACCAGCAGCAGATACACACATCAAAAGTCCTGCAACCAAGGGGCTTCTTCCTCCAGGCTGTAGCTGATCTGAACATATACATAGACACAAACATTCTAGCACTTTTCACAATAAATGTATTTCTTTTAAAACATTTTCTAAAACTCATTTGTTACAAAGTTTATTTAATTTTCTATCAAGTCCAAAAACAAATGATGTTCTTATGATTATGACTTTCATCGAATGAGATAATTTAAATTCAGTTCTGAATACATGTATCTCAGGGATGTTGCATTAATTTGTCACTTTTAAAGATCTTCATTATCTTAGCTTACACAATAGTACAGAAAATGGCTTGTATATTCGATGGTTTTATTTCCCTATCAACAAATTTTATTAGTTTTGTTTATATAACTATCACAGTAAGATAAACTCGTATATTCAATATATTTTCAGTTAAAACCAACAAAAACGTGGCCCAGTGGTTAGGGCGATGTCTTCATGCTGGTAGACTGATTCTAAAATCCACGGTCGTGGAATCGAAACCCGGTGGGTCAAAATCTAAGACTTTAAAAGTATGCAATCTTCTCGCTCCCTGCTAAGCACCCATCAATTATGGGTAGGGGGAGGATAGGTTGGCCCGGTGTCGGGATAATGTGACCGAAAGTGATTTACTTACTCAAGCTATCTAAGATCATATCAAACTGACAGGTAAGATGGTGTACTACAGTTGTCATGTGTCCAAATGTTACTATAGACAAATTCTCACCCACGCTGCTATAATTACATATGCGCTTCATATCTGTTAAAAGTAAAAATTAACTTCATCTTTAGTAAACACAGATTAATTACAACATAAGGTTGTAAGATTGGTAGATTAAAGAACATTTTATAATAATATATCATAACATTGACTCTGGCAAAGGTGATAACTGTCTATTATTATATAATCTATTTCTAGAAATGTCACCAATGGTTGATTGATTTACACGTTACTATGTGTAATATCGATGATGCTTAAATCAAAAAAGCAAAATCTGTTATTGAAATAATTATTTGAGCAGTGTTTCTATAAAAAGTTAATACAAATGCTTCAATAGTAAATATAAATTTATGTTTTTTTATGCTTGACAAGTGTTTCATTTTGTCTTAGTAACCTAGATCTGTTAGTGTCAAGTATTTCACATCATCAATAAAGCAACAGAAATTAAACTTTTAACTTAAAAATACATTTATTATAAATTATGAACACAAATAACAATGTTGATTTCTATATACCTTCAACATAAGCCTTGGCAAGTCGGATCATATCAGCGAAGTTTTGACCTCGCATACTCTCTGATATGTCCAAACACAATACTGTAGATGGCCCTTTATTACGCTCAGACATGAAATAATTCTCTGGAAAATAAAGTGTGTTTTTCATTGCATTACTTTAACTGTGGAGATATTAATTACATGTGTGCGTGCGTTCATGCGCGCGTGCGTATGTGCATGCGTGGGTGTGTATCTCACATTACATATCAAATAAACATATTTTAATCTTGTATTTTAAAAAAATATCTACATATATATATGTTCCACTGATTAAAATATCAATGATTTCAGACAGCTTTTATCAAACTTTTGTAGCAACAAATGTATCTGTTTGAAACAATTTCATGTCTAAATACAAACCACTGTGCATTTCTTTGTTAGCCAGGTTTATCCAGGAGCTCATGTCCATATCAATACCATGTGATCCTAAGCGAGATAGATCTGAAAAATATATGCATGAAACATATGCTGCTTCCTCGTCTGATGGTGAATATTTATTGTACATTTCTTAATTCAGCATCATTAGATATCAAATTCTAGTAACAAAATTTAAATAATTTTAGTAAATGAAATGTTGATTGATAAAAAGACTTTGAAAAATGATCATGGAGGTATTGATGCATTTGATTATATCTCGTAAAATTTTTAGATCTATTTCTAATATATCTTTAAATTTGGTTGCTGATAATGAAGTTTGATACCTAGATATACGGAGTTAGTTTATCTCATGGGCAAAAGTGCAGTTTTTAAATGAGCATCAACTAAAATTGATGAATATAAAGTGCTGTATTATTGCTCATGCATATTCTATCCTCAAAGCAAAAAGATTTTTGCATGTACACGTGTTAATCTATTACCTATATACAACTCAACTTTGACCACTAAACTTTTCCTATCACAGTCACCAATTTATTCTTTATAAATGATAGTTTGCCTTTATATCATACATACGGGTAGCCCTTGACAAGGTGTTTCTGTACTGGTTATATATTATACTCACTGGTGTCCTGTAATAAGGTGTTTCTGTACTGGTTATATATTATACTCCCTTGTGGCCTGTGATAAAATGTTTCTGTACTGGTGATATATTATACTCACTGCTGTCCTGTGATAGGGTGTTTCTGTACTGGTTATATATTATACTCACAGCTGTCCTGTGATAAGGTGTTTCTTTACTGGTTTTATATTATACTCATTTGTAGCTTGTGAAAAGGCGTTTCTGTACTGGTTATATATTATACTCACTGCTGGCCTGTGATAAGGTGTTTCTGTACTGGTTATATATTATACTTATTTGTAGCTTGTGAAAAGGCGTTTCTGTACTGGTTATATATTATACACACTGATGGCCTGTGATAAGGCGTGTGTGTACTAGTTATATATTAAACTCACTGGTGGCCTGTGTCAAGGTGTTTCTGTACGGGTTATATGTTATACTCACTGTGGCCTGTGATAAGGTGTTTCTGTACTGGTTATATATTATACTCACTTTTGGCCTGAGGTAAGGTGTTTCTATACTAGATATATATTATACTCACTGGTAGACTGTGATCAGGTGTTTCTGTTTTGGTTATATATTATACTCACTAATGGCCTGATACAAGGTGTTTCTGTACTGGTTATATATATCATACTCACTGGTAGCCTGTCATAAGGTGTTTCTGTACTGGTTATATATATCATACTCACTGGTAGCCTGTGATAAGGTGTTTCTGTACTGGTATATATTATACTCACTGGTAGCCTGTGACAAGGTGTTTCTGTACTGGTTATGGTCGGTTGAACTTGCTGGTTTTACTTTTATAGGTATGCTAGTTCTGCTACAAAACATTATTTAGAACATGCTTTTATCATATGTAAAATCTTCTAGTTGTATTCATTATGATATCATGCACAGGTACATATGTTTTACAGTATTCAATCTAATAGTGATATCGCCTAAACAAGTGAAAATGCTCAAACACACCCTATGCATTGAGTAGGATAGTTATCATAAGAAAATCATCACGTTTATTTCCATTCTCATGTCTGATAAGTAACATTATGGAAGTTCAATTATATAAATTCATGAATGTAACACCTGATGGCCATTGTGGTCTGCTGAAGACGTTAAACTACCCAATTCATTCGTTCACCTGAACTGGAAAAGTTGTTTAACAGTATTTTGGAAAACACTTGCTTATCAATGCGACCTTCAGATTATACAGATGTGTATAAAGAAACAAGAATATTTCAGATCAGACTATTTACCTCCCTTTTCCTTTCTCCCCTGTTTTACTTGTCCCCGCCACATCAACAGTTGTCAATGATGAACCGTTCTTCCCGTCCTTTTTTTCATAATCTTTCTCAGAAATCCCATCTTTGAAGATCTGTAAGAGGTTCTTATTAATTATCTCCCTTGCTTATAGCTTTAAGTAACTGTAAACATTCGTATAAGTATATTATTGAAGTTAAAACAGACTTTAATTTGTGTTTTACAGGGTATATTCTGTAACTAATTTCACAACAGTATATTTGACATTTCAATAAAATTAGGATTCTAAATACTCTGTATTTTAATTTTTTAAAAAGTTCTACTAAAAACAAAATTCTTTAAATGAAAATCGCAATACCCCTAATCAACATCTGTCTCAATACCTGTCATAGCCAGAATGAAAAATACACAGGCTTATAAATAAATCCATAGAATTTGATTCAAAATTTTACAGAATATTAAATGTACATCTTTAATATCACGACTATAAAATACAAAGTTTATACATATATGCAATGAATCAAAAACAATCCTCTGTGGTATAGGTGATCTTAATAATACGAGCCTACAAATACCCTATAAATCCCGGTCGCATCATAAACTTAAGACATTAAAATTAGGCAATCTTCTTGCTCCCTGCTAAGCTCTCAGCATTTCGTGATAAGAGAAGGACTGTTTTGCTTGGTGTCGGGATAATGTGACCAAGTGAAGTACCATGTCAATGTGTCTGCAGCGTAATAAATCAGGAAGACAGCACTATAAGCTGCCATAAGTGTGCACTGTCACAAGCAGACATCGTCTCGATATGACATATACATGAGTTGATATGACCTGAATATAAGTTGATTGGCCCTTAAGCTCTAATAAAACAACAAACAAACCTTTAAAGTTTATATATATATATATAATTTGTATACCTATATTGTGTTCACTGTTGGGACTTAAAGAAAGCAATATCCTATTGTAACTACAGTCAAACCTGCCTATAAAGATCACCCAAGAGACCAGGGAAAAGTGGTATATATACGGAGGTAGTCTTTATATACAGGTACAAATAATTGAAATTAAACTTCAAGGGACCTGATGTAAGTGGTCGTTATGTACAGATATTCTCTTTTTTTAGGTGGTCACTAGAGCAGGTTGTACTGTAATCATTGTGTCAAATTAAACAATTTCATGTGTAACTGTACGTTATACTTATTCAAACATGTCAACCTACCAGTATACAAATCACGGTTATAAGTTACATCAACATACCGTCATCCTCGCTAGCTAAGTTCGCTATACGTCGTTTCATATGATAAACGAACTGAAATAAGTTGTTCGAAGACGAATAATGTTAGCTTACTGTGTATGTTGTAATACTTACTCTACGGTCCTCTCCAACTTCTGTAGTACTGTGGATAGGATCTCCGTGTGATGTTACTACACGGCTATGTTGTAATACTTACTCTACGCTCCTCCCCAACTTCTGTTGTACTGTGGATAGGATCTCCGTGTGATGTTACTACACGGCTATGTTTTAATACTTACTGTACGCTCCTCCCCAACTTCTGTTGTACTGTGGAGAGAATCTCCGTGTGATGTTACTACACCTTTGCTTTTTCGTCACCATAACTTGTGAATTTTTCTTATGGTGACTCTTGACTCTTGCTCCTTTTTAATTGGTGGATAAGGTTA
>JAUMGZ010196560.1:0-12826 GCA_032359645.1 Pododesmus macrochisma | reverse complement strand
CGTTCGTTCGTTCGTTCGTTCGTTCGTTCGTTCGTTCGTTCGTTCGTTCGTTCGTTCGTTCGTTCGTTCGTTTGTTTTATTTGGGTTAAACATCCCTTCAACACATGTCTAGAAAACAAAAACGCAATCTTAAGCATGCCTTCAATGAATATAATATTGCAATATCGAGACGGTTTCTGCTTTTGGCAGTGCGCGCTGATGGCGACTTTACAATGCTGCCCTACTGGAACATCACGCCACAGACACATTGACATGATACTTCACTCGGTCACATTATCCTGACACCTAGACAACCAGTCCTTCTCCTATCCAGAAATGCTGAGCAATTAGCAGGGAGAGGGAAGCTTTTCAAATGTTAAAGTCTTGTGTTTTGACGCTGCCGCTATACGAACCCCCGCCTACCGGATGACATTATGACCTACCGCGCTAGGACACCACCTTAAAATACATGTTTTTTATTGGTGGACCGCCTCTGTTTGCATTCTTGTGATTGTTTTCTCTTATGTTTTCATTAGTTTGATCAAAATATTTTCGCGTCGTTTCTTCTAACCAATCATAGATTCAAGAGACCCATGGGCACAACATCCACATGAATGCACCAACAATGAACACATTTCTTGTAATTGATAGTAATTGTAAATGGTAAGTCAAACCCCAAGAGTATATTGCAATAGTGTGTTATATTAATGTGGAAGTAAAGAACAAGTATTGTTAACTCGATATGTTTTGTTTCATGCAACGAACATGCATCGGTTTAGAGTTTAGTGGGGAAAAACCAGCCATTTCTGAATATAAATTGAAAACGTTTTAGTCAATCATAAACCACGGCTAAGTACTCGATGAAGTTCTTCTAAACATGGAACAGCTAAGATTGTGACAGACCTGTTATGAAAATCAGACAAGAATACAAGAAGTATTATATGTTTCAGCAAAGCAGATACCTTGTGGTTATTTATAATTGAAATCCGTAATGCCTGGCATTTAATTTTGAAAGGAAACCACGTATTTGCAAAAATCTGAACAGTGGTACGTAACAAGAAGTCTATGGGATCTCAGAAAATCGCAAAATCTCATCGTATTTTATTGAGATTAGCATCATGGACCACCGTTTTTAAGGAAATCATTCAAGGAACATCTTGACCCAGTTTCCCGAAAACTATCGTTCTTGACAAGAAGAAGAGCAGCAAAGGTCTTAATCAATTAGAAGCCACGGTGGTCACATCGAATGGAGTTTGGTAACGTTGAACATAATTCAGAAAGTGTTTTTCCGAAGAAAGTCTCGTGAAAATCTTACCATTTGTTCTTGACAGTCAATCCGGTTCCAAAGAACACATCGAAGTGGGTTCAACAAACTCGGACATAATTTTGAAAGGGGACCATACACATACCAGCTTTCAGTATATCAAATTTTGAAGAAACAGATCAGACAATCAAATCTGAACAAGAAGCGAAAAAGGTCTCAGTAAATCAGAAGCTATGTCGGCCATATTGGATATACATGTAGATCGGCAACGTCGGATAAAAATCTGAAATGGTACCATTCAATGGAAATCTGTAGCAAGGTTCGTGAAGTATTGGCAATAAGTCGAAAACATCTCATCCAATAAGAGGCCTTGCATGCTGGATATAGAGATCGGCAACGTCGGACACAAATATGAAAGGGGCAATGCGTAAAGAACTTCTATATCAAGTTACTTGAAAATCAGATAAAAGGGTTTTTGACAAGAAATCGGAAATTTAAATTTAGTCATAATTTTTAGCCATGATCACCAATTAGGATATAGTTCAACAAAAACGGGCACAAATCTGAAAGGTGCAATTTTCTAAATGTTTGTCTTTTCAGCGAAGTAATAGTTATTAAGGCAACTAAGTAGAATTTCAGTCTAATATTTCATTATAATGTTACATCAGAAGCTCTGCACAACCACTCAACATGAAAAAACAAACATATTTTACCTGACAAATTTTGGGTTATTTCTAAAAATTATGATAAAATACGGTGTTTTTTTTACAAAATTAATGCACCGAAGAAAAGAAAAAATAATTTGTACTTTTAAAATCGACCATTTTGTTTCTTGAAATCGTAAAAATTTGGTTTTAAGGATAGTAAAACTGTTTTGTTTTGATCTGTTCGTTCATCCATATTGAACAATGTGAGGACACTCTGAATAACGACAAAGGGACAGCGCCCATAGGTTGAAAACGCTAACAAATATAAACTACTATAAAACAACATAAACTACTTCACAGAAAATGACGAGGATTGCTACCACAATGGAACGACTTGGGACGTTCATTCATAGATCGACTTGATTAATGTGGTTAAACAGGTTAACGGTTTTCCATCCTTCCCACTATATTCGCGTTGGGGAGCTTAAAGCATGAACTCCAAACAAATTCTCCCTTCCTGTTGAAAACGTAAGGTCTAGAAATGAAGAAATGACAAAGTTTGACAAATTGTTTTCTCATAAAGAACCGACTATTACAGTGCAGAGAAAATAGCGATGGACAATTTGGCATTGGAAAAGTTTACATGGAAAGTCGACGAGTAAACTAATAAAAACGAAAAAACAACAATAATATATATTTCAAAATATTTACTTTGCGTATTTGGCATTAAGGCATCAACATGATTTATGACATGAATTATAACAACACGACTTATTATTTAATAGGTGAAAGTAATGTAAAAACTACTCATGAAATACACGTGAACAACAATATCATGATTACTCCAAACAAAGTCGAGTATTTCCATGATTTGTTTAAAGATTTAAGACGCATGTTCGGCATGTTCGGTGTTTGGCAGAATTAATGGTTATAACTAAATATACAGAACACGACAACAATGTATCTCGGATAGCCAGTTACCTTGTGCTCTGAACTCGCAGTGTTAGGTTTGACTTTTGGGAGGTATACAATAAACGTTTTTGGCTCATACTCTCATTTTAGCTGCGGGAACCGTAGCCACTTTTGTCAATAACATTTGATCAAAATACAAAATTCTGAATTTTAACTGTATTGAGTGCGACCAGAACTTGGATCGCTTTGAAAAGTAATCAGTATATGATTTCGAATTCTACTATGACAAGTGTCCAAATGTTGTGCCAAAACGAGCTACGGTTCCCGTAGTTAAATCAAAGTTCAGCTTTTGGTCAGAGTAATAAGAAATGGGTCCACCGTTTTATGTAGAGATTTCTGCTGTCATTTACACTTAACCAATAATCATATATATTTATAGGTTCTTTGTCCCTGTTGAAATTCTACAACATATAGTTCCATCTAAAATAATTTATCAAATGTAACTCAAGTTTAGCTTTTGGCCAAGAGAAAATGAGTACTTAAAAGTTTGTTGTCTTATGTTGAACTTTCCGTTTTATTTAAAGTCCCATTTGGACTTTGTAACGTAGTTCCACCTAGTTAATGATAAAGTCTAACTCTATTTATAAATCAAGTTTATATTTTGACCAGAGAAATGGAGTAAATGAGCTCGTAGTCTTATTTACATCTAACCATTTATCATATACATTTGGTTTTTGGCTCCTAGTCCGATATTGGGTTGTATAACGTAGTTCCACCTACTATCGATCAGCTGTATGATCAAAGCGGCCCGTTACCCGTGTCGTGATATGTGAATGGATTATTACTATATTGCCTTTATCTATAATGCATAATGGCAGAACTGTTAAAGATCGTCATAAGTATGATACCCATCATCTACTGGAATGCATATAGCAACACAGATACACCTATATTGCACGGAACAACAGCCGTATTGTTGAACGCATACATGTCCGTGAGGTCATTCGCCTTGCATAAACAAGTCAAAAGAAATTTGCAGTGAATACATGCATTTTACATAATTCACTAATTTGGCGTGGTATATATACTAACTTAGATATATGTCAATGATCAGAACTGATTTTTGACGACTGGCCTTGACCTACCAAGTTTTTAATATGCGATGACACCGTGCAGACAGTGGGTCCAAAATTGATCTTTTGAATTCAAACCAATTATAAATATCTAAATATGAATATGCTATCCTTGATTAGAAAGCTAGAGACTCGAATCGAACTTTTTTTTTAAATTGTTACTTCAACTTCACAAATATTTTGTAAAAGTGATATTACATCTGAACACGGCCAATCAGAACAATTGGATAGTAATGCTTAACTGATGATTATGTTTATGCCGCCCCCTCCCCACACCAAGTGCCCTGATCAGACACACCCGACTGAAATTTTATATTATGACGTCAAAAATACGGGATCAAACCAGAATTGATAGAAACAGATCTGTTATATATAAAATGTATCTACGACGATGGAGGAACATTTCATGTTCGTCTAATTTATGTATTTCTACACCTACGTCCCTAGGTTTTAATAGTAATAAACTTCAACACTTACTTGTTGTTCCATCAATCAAAATATTGAGAATTATCAACCTGTGTATACGTCATATAACTTGTCATTATATGTACGTTAATGGACACTGTTTTGCATTGACTCTTAAGAGATTCGCCCGTAAGAAGAATGCAAGGAACCTCAAAAACGAAACCCTACACAGGCAAAATGTCCCCACGTGGAACTTTTTACGTGAATTTCACGCAAGGACATTTTGGCTGTATACAAGTAGTTAATGAAAATTGGAAGAACATAATTGACGAACACCATTTCCCAAAGAGAGTAGCATTTCTCGTTGGAACTTGAATAATTATATTGCAACAAATGATACATTTATACCACATACTTACAATGTGTATATGACATGTTTAATAACATTGTGCCCCAGTGCTAATGATAACAAGTGCCCACTCTGTTCTGGAAGAGACATTATCAACAGAGCATATGTAAATAATTGCTGCTTTTTAACATCGTATAACAAAATAGTCGAATACATACACCTTGGATCTACATACAAATAACAAAATCATATTTTAGCATTACCTCCGTATGTTGGTTGAGACAGTTTTCTAACTAGACCTCTATTAACATCAATTCTCACAGATTCACTTGAGAAATATTTTATGTGGAGTAAAGTGTTCATTTAATCTGTTGTACTACTCGGGAAAGCGTTTTGGCCAACAAAAATTTCAATAATTTTAACTAACGTTCATTTTAGGAAGCCACAATTAGATTCCCATGTCATAAGAAGTCACAAAAAGTTCACACATTCACATGTTGCATTTGGACTTATTTTGAAATATCAACAATACGGTTTAAACATACATAATATGACAATTGACTAAAAGAATATTTAATGAGTTTTGTTCTTTAGACCAAGACCTTAGATCGAAATATATACTCTCTTCTTGTTGTTCTACTAAACAATTAACAACATAAGGGGGAAAAAGCGCGAACGATGGAGAGGTCTTGTACCATGATATTAATGAACAGGAAAGGAATTCTACGCGTAACTTTGTACGAGTCATGTTGCTAAAAGCCCGAAGACTTCATGTCGTACATATAACACAATTTTAGATCCATGTGCAACATGTGAAAGGCTCATGTCGGACATAAAATGCATATGTTAGCTCAAGAGTGACCTATGGACTTTAATCAGAAGTGGCTAGTGCTCTCCGCTTCCGTTTTATCTTCTCTTTAAGAGACGGGGCTAATTTCACCGTTTGAGGTCGATCAAATATACGTTCAACGGTTTCTGGACTGGTTTTGTAAGTTTGAATAATTTCTAACTGAAGGAGTTGTCCAGATAATATGTTCACTTCCTGTTCGAGCTGTTCTAGATCGTCCGAATATCGATCAAAATCATGTTTAAGCTCACCATACGATTTTTGGCTAGTTTCTACTTTTTCTGATAGAAGGTATTTCTGTTGTTTCTTAATCATCATTTGATCTTCAACGTCGGAGAGTTCTCTTTCTATTTCAACAAGAAAGTCCTCCAAGTCTTGAACTTGTTTTACCAAGCGCTGCCGTTTGATTTGAAGGTTGTAGTTGCGCTTGGTCTGCGACACGGTGATTTTTAAGAAATCCGCCATGCTGGATTTTTGAGTTTTTTGGACGTGTTTTGATTGTTTTTCAAGCTTGAAATCGGTCATTTGACCTTCAAGTTTGTTTAGTTCTGACTCAATCAATTGTAGTTTTTCTCTGTTGTTATACAACATGATATGAGCAGTTTTGACAGCTTTCTCTATTTTCTTCTGTTTCTCTTTTTGAGTTTTCAAATGTTCCTCCCGTCGCTTCGTGATGCTTCTTGTTTCTTTGATGTAGTTGTTCACTTCGTACATGTATTGTTTGTCTCGGTCTAACCACCTTTTTGAGACTGTGCAAAGATGTTCAAGCTTTTCTGTCACGTCTGGCACAAGACGAAGAATCGGAAAAGCCTTAAGGTCACAAGACAAAAGTAGCTTTTCTGAAAACTTTGTATTTGTGAATAAATCCTGATGTATACCACTATCAAAACTTTTCAATAATAGCCTAAGGTTGGTTAATTCCCTTTCTAACTCGGCCACATATGTGAATATTTCCTCGGTGTACCTATTTGATACTTCCAGATTAATATCCGCGTTGTTGTAACTCGTACAGCTTTGATTTAGTCGATCTAAAACATTACTTTGAAACTTTTCAACCGTTACTTTCAGTCCTTCCACGGTATCTTTGATATTTTCCCAGAAACTTGACAGAAATGCGATTTCGCCACCATCAACGTCAGCATTTTTGCGTAACTTATTGAGCTGTTCGACTACTTTAGTCTCGCTATCAATCACCTGCAACTTTACGTTCTTCCTACGCAGTTGATTGTTTCCTTTGAGTAAATTATCGTTACATTGCTTGAGGTAGACTTCACATTTTTCCTCATCCGGGTCTGGGAAACCACAAAATGATGTACGCAGGCGCGCGATATCTTGTTCCGTTTCCGTTACTTTAACACGTATAAAATCCAACCCTTCGATGTAAGCCCTCTGTAGACCCTCTCTCATAGAAGTCATCATTGTGGGGTTCTTCAGAGTGTTCTGAAAAGAAAAAACAATAAACATCAACTTTTTTGTACAGTGAACACAAATCTCTTTTGTCTGTAATATTGACAAAGAACATAATTCACCAACATTAACAGTTGTATTTTTAATAATTCTACTAGTACATGTATTACATGAACGCTGGACAACGTCGACGACATTGTAAGATCGACCTGCTTTGGAAGATTAATAACTTATTGATTCTGCCCCATTTGGTGTGATGTAGTATGTAACTGATACGAGACTGTAAACACAGGATGACGACAGATGGCAGAACAAACGTCATTGTTATAGCACGTGTTTACAAAAGTGATAATTTCTTATATCGATTTTTGGTCCATTGTGGTTTCTGTAAAAAGTCAACACTTAGGGAACATGACACAAAGTGATCATCGAACAACTGCAGCTTTCGAGTTATCTCTGCTCAATTAACGTCTCCGTGACATCGACATTGACAGGACTCAACTTGATCAAGGTGCTGACAATACTAGCTTCAAGGACGTTCTCACTTTGATATATAAAATTGTTATCGAGAAATACAAAATCTTACAATGACAGTTTTATATTTCTCCTACATTGATATATGCACAGTCTAACAATGCATATCTTATATCCCCCAATACCCCAGTTCAGTAAAGAAAAGCATTACCTTTCAATACCCAATTTCAGTTTATTAAACCACTACCTTTCAATATCTAAGTTCAGTTTAAGAAACCATTACCTTTCAATACCCAAGTCCATTTTAAGAAACCATTATCTTTCAATGCCCAATTTCAGTTTAAGAAACCAATACCTTTCAATACCCAAGTTCATTTTAAGAAACCATTACCTTTCAATACCCAAGTTCAGCCAAGGAAACAAAACCATTGCCTTTTAATACCCAAGTTCAGATTAAGAAACCATTACCTTTTAATACCCAAGTTCAGTTTAAGAAACCAGTACCTTTCAATACCCAAGTTCAGTCAAGGAAACATTACCTTTCAATACCAAAGCGCAGTCAAGGAAACCATTACCTTTTAATAAACAAATTCAGTCAAGGAAACCATTTCCTTTCAATACCCAAGCTCAGTCAAGGAAACTATTACCTTTCAATACCCCTACTCAGTCAAGGAAACCATTACCTTTCAATGCCCAAGTTCAGTTTAAGAAACCATTACCTTTTAATACCCAAGTTCAGTTTAAGAAACCATTACCTTTCAATACCCAAGTTCAGTCAAGGAAACATTACCTTCAATACAAGCCTAAATCTTAAATTAGGAGTTGTTAACTTCATCAATAATCATCTGACCTAAATTCAATGATTGTAAACAACCTCGACTTGTGGACAATATTTATTTCAACACGTTGGTTCGTTTACTTCATCCCGTTGGTCTCGCTTACAACGAGCACAACATTGGGAACACTTTTTACAACCAATGAAAGCTATTTACATTAGACCTTCTCCGTACTTAACATTAAGATAACATGTAGCACGATCAATGTAGTAACTCTTAGTTTTACGGTTATGCCTTTGGGTTAAACTATTTGTACAGTGAATACTTTCATCAGCAAAATATATTCACTGATGTTAAAATTGTTTCTCAAAGGTAACATGTATCGTTAAACAATTTAAAAATCGAAAACCATTATGTATATTTGATTTTTACAATGTACTTCTATATATAATAATTCTTAAACCATTTGGGATTTTCAGACTTTTAGGTAAGTTTTAGACTTTGAGCAAAACTCGAAACCGTTTAGATTTTTTGAACCATTAAACGATAAAAGGACCGCTATCTTTCAATTTCAAGTTTTAGAGTGTTTCTTTTTAAATTAAACTGTGAAAGGTGAAAATGATAGATTTTTGAAAACGTGCCAGCAGTAGCACCACAGTATTACCGTCAGACATAAAGTTTTATTTATTTTTCAAATGTATCAAACATGAACAAACAAAAGCTTTCTGCAAATTCCAAAAAACACAGTTTGTAGCATGGCAAATCGCAGGTATTTCCTTGAAAGATAAGACAGTGTATTCTATAGAAATCCATTAAGCCTATTGTAAATTATATGACAGTACTACGTGTTTACTTTTCTGGTTTTATCTGTATGTTAAAGCCTTCGTATTATTGGATGATCTAAGTTAGTTAGCCTTTAAAGTCTCTAGAAAGAGACATACATCGATCTGTTACCACTTTTATCGTTACTTGTTCTATGTGTATATGTATATATGACTGTTTTTTTCGTTTACAAGTGAGCTGTGATCTCTCCACTTCGCGTACCAAGGACATATATTTATACTAAACTTTATTGCCTGACAATTTGTGGCTTTTATTGACATAAAAGATTTTCCCGAGCATTTAAAATAATTATTCAATATCGTATCTCGGTATGAATGGTCAATGCTTGTTGTCTATACCTACCGACCTAATATTGCAGCCTGGTAACCTTACAAGGTTAACACAGATAGGGGGTTGTTATTCCTTATACATTTGGTAACCTTATGATGTTAGCACAGATAGGGGATTGTCCTTCCCCAGACAACGGCCCTGTTGCCTGGGGAAAACCGGAAGGGGAAACATATTTTTTGTCGCACACATATAATTATATATTTGCCGGGAATGTTGTCACAGAATTTAAGAAAAATTCCCGGCAAATCCCCCCTCGCAGGCTACGGCTCTGGTTGTTATTCCCAATACATTCAAATGTAAACACACAATGTATAGGGGGAAAAAGACAGAAATTATCAAATACATAGAATCACAGTTCCTAGGGTTGCCACTTTTATTTGAGAGATAGTCATAATTTAATAAGATATGTCTTTTAGAGTTGGTTTTAATTCTGTTATCTCTGTTCTAGTTGTTGAAGAGTTTTTGTTTTGTTTTGCGTGCGCTGAGTTTGTCAGTTCCGGTCGTTCTTCTAACCCACTGGCAGACAAACTGATATGAAAAAATTATCACCCGTATCAAGCTGTATCGTGGAACGACGGCCAAACAATATATAAATATGAAATGAGTACGTAAAACTTTGTCAAGAACAGAAACAATGGGTGGTGTAAAGTACAATCCAATCATGCAAAAGTTCAACAGAAAACTAATTCAATATCGACAACTTCTCCTCTTAGCTTCAGAATGGATATATTTTAAAACAACCGTTAACTTTGTGGTTGATTATCACAAAACTTTCACACTTTATTTACTTATAAATTTGATAAAAATTAAAATGGCAGAAATTTGGGAACGAAACAGTGCACAAAAATATACTATAAATACGTTAATCCACTTTCTTTGACCCCCATAGTAGCTGAGTTGGTATAGCGTTCGCTCCGTGTGCGGAAGGTCGAGGGTTCGATCCACATACCGCGTCAAATACGTTTAAATTCAGTTAAGTTCCTTGATCCTTGCTAAGAACTCAGTATTTGGGTGGGAGAAGAACTAGTTGACTTGAAGTCGGTATAATGTGACTGACAGAAGTATAATTTCATATTATCTGCAGCGCGATATTTCAGTGATTGAGCATTACAAAGTCGCCATCAGCGTGTGTACTATCGCAAGCAGACACCGTCTTGATATGTTCTAGAAACGTTTTGTAAGGGACGTTGAACCCAACAAAACAAACGATTATTTAGCCTTCAAAAATACAGTATTCGCATGCTCATTTAGCTTCTTTAACCCGCCAAAAACACGCAAAGTAACGTTCATTTCAGTTCACTAATCGTTGTGTATGCGTATGTTATAATTAAAGATAACTACACATTCATAACATTAAACTGTTCTTTAGATATTCAAGATTTAGACGAAAGTCCAATTTCATGCTGTTGAGCAATTTGCCATATACTGACAGCAAAAATAACACTGACACTAAGACTGTTCGCGAGGAAAACGTTCAATAGTTTACAACAACAAAATACCAACCTGTATTTGGATTAGAATCTATAAATACCAAGAAACAATGGTTTGATATAATGATATTGAGCATAATAACACGACTATAACATTTATTGAACATACGACACATGCTAATCTTTTATTGTTCCGCGTCTGTTATTGTTCTAATTGGTGTAAAATTTCAATTTTGACAATAAATAATGCACGGTTGTTAATGGGTGTTTTTATGTATAGAGAACATTTACTTGGTTATACATACTTTAAGTTAAGATCGATATGTCTATTTATCTCTTCGTAACAGTGATATAATTTCTATTTTTACGTATTATATTTTAAAGCGCTCTGGGCCATATTTATGTTAACGAGCTTAACTGCAATCCGTTAAGGACCGTTATATTGTAGTGAATGCCAGCAAGTCTTTTAGTAAATATAAAAGCTGAATATGGTCTGATCGCAGTCGACGACAGAAGAACGTCGTTAAGTATATGTAAATGAATAAAAAAAACAAGTTTTACTTATCAATATATCAGACTAATGCAGATATATTACACGTTACCTGTGGTGATATTCATTCCTGGTAATTCCCGAGTTACAGAGAATCATATTCTTTAACATATGTATTGATCAATAATATCCACACGCTACATATTACACACGGGTAAAAACAGCTGTTTTATGTTTAACCGTCAGCAATTGTTTGATGTTGCCCCTATCACATGTCCACTGTTTCACCCCGATTGACACAGGTATTTAAAGGATTTGTTTGTATTCTACAAACTCATACTTTCCACTGTATTGTCTGTCGTGTTTGAAGGTAGCAAATATGTCCACGAGCATTGACAGAGACGATACTAATGAAGCGAAAAACGGGTCACCTTTCCAACACAGGATTTACACTGGCAAATACTTGGCTATTGTAAGGTGGAATTTACCTTTAAGTCAATGTCTTTCACAACGCGTGTCAATACGTTAAGGTTCTCATTCATTCGCTTGTTCAGACAATTTTACTAAGGAAATACTTTCACCGTAAACAAACCCTTGAGTCTGACTGCACACACGACATACCGTCGACTTACGACGGGCGTATCGCAATTAAAAACATACAATTCACTGTAATATCCTCGATTGATTTTTTTTTATTTCGCTCTGACAGGCCATATTGTATCAAGCTGTCGATAAATTTTGCTAAAATAACCAGAATGCTTTTAAAACAGCTAAACAGTAGTGAATGCAATTATTAATGGTGATTTGAAACAAAAAAAATTAACAAAGTGTCCATTATTCAAATGTGCATGATTAAAACACATACGACGGCACACTAAAAAGTATGACTTGTTTTATTTGTGTCGCCTTTACAACTTGTCTACAGTCAAATCCTTTATATACAGAAAAATACTATCTCTAAATAGGTACCACGTCTTTAAGGTATATGGTAATTATTTTTTTATTATTTAAGTCAATTTTCAGGTATTGAATAGACACAATTTCAGAGAGATTGTTTATATATATCTTACAAGAAAGTGTGTTATAGGTAAGATGTGTGTATTAAAGAATTTATATATGCCATATGACATAGAGGTTACATCTTAAGAGGAAAGAAATGTATATTATACATGTTTCCTATTTACTGAAGGAATGATTTACACAGAAATCACATTTCAGTCATATTTCTTCTTAAGCGCGTCCTTTACTTTTAAAACAGGGAAGAGTTCTGACTTTGGCCCGTTGTGAAAATAAAATAATGATAAAAAACGAAACAAGAGTCATAAAATTCGGACTTCATATATAACGTATGTTATAGTGATCAACGGACGCCGCGTATCAATATCAAGTTTTCCGAACACCCGTCCAGATATAGTATACAAGTATGTGAAAATACAGGTTAACTTCTACTCGATGTGCTTCAGGTTGTTTCAACGCCAGAATGTGAATTTAAGGGTAGGCTGAACAAGAAACAATTCAACGTTACTATGCATCGGGATAG
>JAUMGZ010196549.1:0-12827 GCA_032359645.1 Pododesmus macrochisma | reverse complement strand
CGGACGACGGACGGACGACGGACGGGATTTGTATGGGAAAAGTCCACCTTGGACCTTCGGTCCAGATGGACTAAAAACAATATATGTATTAAAATGTTTATTAATTCTTTAAACAAGAGGCCCAACAGGTTTTATAGCCCTTCTGATTTGAACAGCACTATAATTTTTTTTAGATTAGAATGTAGTTAATAAGATATTTTTTTAATAAATTTTTGCCAAAAAGTTTCTCTTTTTGATCCCTAAACTGGTGCCCTTCTAGAGTTAATCCCCATCATTTGAACAAATTTGAAATCCCCTTTTCAAAAAGATGATATTTAGATTTTTTTTTAATTTTCCCCATTTTGTTCCCTGATAGCACAGCCCCACCACTTGAACAAATATGAACAACTTATTCACTGAGGATGCTTCCAACCGAGCTCAGATGAAATGGGTCCAGAGGTTTTGGAGATCTTGAAAATGTGAAAAGTTAACATATTTGAATTTTGACTACAGAATGTTTAACCAATTTTAATTCCTGGGTCACAAGTTGAACAAAATTTGTTTTTTGTTCTCCATATCCTAAGCTTGCTACAAATGCATATGCAAGCATTTAAAGCTAGAATTTCAGTTTTTAGAAGCATTTTTCTTTGAATTTTTTTAATTTCGTTATTTCCAATTTTGGTCCCCTATTTGCACCACCTGGAGACTGAGCCCTTTTATTTTAACAACCATGAATCACATTCCTTCAAGGGTGCTTTTTATTGTGTTGGTTGAAAATGGTCCAATGGTTAAATTGATGAAGAAATTGTGAAAAGTTGACAACAGACAATGACAGACAAGATTTGTATGCTTGAACCTTTGGTCCAGATGGACTAAAACCAAAACAAATAAGCCTTTATATATTAATTTAAGTCCATCATCTGTATTTACTATAAATGTGCACAAACATGGGGCAAAAAGTAATGCAAGCAGTCAAACTGCCAGTTATCATATTAATCTTAACAAAACATCTTTATTCTTATTAATGACATCACACATTAACTGGCAATGGAAGAATGTGGTTATTTTACCACAAAACTCAAATTGGCCAAAGCACACATCTCAATAGATAAATACAACAATATAATGTTATCAAAACTGATTAACTTAAGGGTGGGTGACATAACATTAAAGTACAATCAAATTAGGTCCTCATAATTTTTAATGAACATTTCATTTAAGGTAAACATGTTTATTCTAAATATATCATTTAGCCATCAGTTTTAATCAAATTTTCAATCAATCATATTATGTCCAGTCAATCAGTCAATACTCAATTCTTACATATTAGATGAACATCACCTATCATTAAACAAACAACATCCTCAAAACTCATCTTCTCAAAAGTGGACAAGTACATTTCATTCTAAATAAATATAATGTATGTACAGCTGTATAATATAAATATATATTTGTGATTTTTATCATGAGACATATAATTCTATTGTATCTTGTTACTTCATCATGAGACATATAATTCTATTATATCTTGTTACTCTAATACAGCACCAGTCATAATCATGTTCAACATCTTATATTAAACTTAATGTGAGATATAATGATTGATAGATTAATATTTTTTGTTGATATCACTCACCCTGACTCACAAATAACATTTCAAAACTGACAAAGTGTTTAAAACACTATACAAAATAAATGCAGGATATAAAGTAAAATTTGGAATGTGTAACAAAAATGTTTAAGATAAAATTCTTGACCTTCACATGACATAAATTAATAAACACAAGTACAATGTACATATAACTCCTCATGAATTTAAATATTTATTTACTATGCAAGGAATAGGCAGACAAATTTCAGACAGATTTTAATATGAATATTTTAATGTACCGGTAAATAAGTGTATTGGAAATTGTTAATGCCTCAAATGAAAATAGTTTTGTTACACTAATATTCTATTGACAGTTTGTAGATGCTTTGAATGGCACTTAATCATGAACACAAACATGTATTGTGTATACAAATATATATAAAATTTAGTATAACTTACATGTGAATCATTGTACAAAAGGAAAGTTTATTCTCGTAAATGTTGTCACTTAAATACCACTTCTTTAAGTTTACTTCTCTGGAATGCAGTTTTCAACCAGGCAAGACCTGCATTATTAATTTTCTATTGAGTCTTCATTACTACATCTTTTACCCACACACATGCATCATATCACAATTCTGAAATCAGACACCTTTTTAGTTATTCACACTTATTGAATGGTCAAGCACTGTGTCCTCATCCAGCTTGTTTATCTTTTTCAAACATCTCACCCATAGCAGACATCCTCATGTGAAATGGCTGTGCATTACACACTAGTAGTTCTGGTTGCTGCTTGTAACTATTTGGGTAGTATTGCATTTGTCTGTATAAGTTATACACATTAGGAACTTGATCTTTTGGGTCCTTTAAATCAAATTTACTATAAAGAAATTGAAACAATTTGTCAAGATTAGCTACTGACTTTTTAGTCTCAGTAGGATTGACTGTAGATTTTGTTGTCCCTGACAATGTATTTTGTAAATTTTGCTTCAATACTTGCACATTGTCTTTTCTTTCTGTGCTCTTTGTATTTAGGCTGCTTGAACTTGTTACAGCCACATCGTCCTTGTTAATATTATGTATGATTTGACTTGTCTCTGATGAAGTATCTGATTGACCAGTAGACTGCTGGTCAACATTTGATGAAGTATCTGATTGTCCAGTAGATTGCTTGTTATTGATTGAAAAACTTTCTGATTGTCCAGTATATAGCTGGTCATCGGTTGATAAACTTTCTGATTGTCCAGTATATAGCTGGTCATCGGTTGATAAACTTTCTGATTGTCCAGTATATAGCTGGTCATTGGTTGATAAACTTTCTGATTCTCCAGTATATAGCTGGTCATTGGTTGATAAACTTTTTGATTCTCCAGTAGATTGTTTGTCATTCTTTGATGAGGTGTCAGATAGTACTATGGAATGCTTCTCATTGTCTGACTTTTCCTCCACAACACTACTTGGTTTGAGAGACTTACTGTTCTTATCCTGCTCAACACGATCTCTCATATCAGATGCTAAATTCTTCAGTTTCTGGAGTGTTTCATCCAATAACACTCTATCCTCATCATTTCTATTAGCATTTGGATCAATCTTTTCTGTTTTCAAATCTTCTTGTTTCACTTCCTTGTTTACTGTCAAATCTGAATTATCTCCCTTGGAGATTTCTCCTGAACTGTCCACCTTTACTTCTACATTCATATCCTGTGTATATTTATTGTGTAGATTCTCTTTCGTAGTGTCTTTCTCACTCGTACAATCTTCACTATTACAACGTTTAGCTGATTTACTGTCAGCTTTCCTCCTTGCTTTCTTCATTTCATCTTTTAAGTCATGCCATTTTGTTCCTCTAACAGTACCTGATGGCTCTGTTATTTTTAGCATCGATAATAAATCCAAATTGTCATGCATGTTTTGTATGATTTCATCTTCTTCTTTTTTCTGTGCACTACAACAGTGAACACAAGCGACATCTATTGGATGTGCCTCTGTAGTAAAAAAATATCCGCCTGCATCTATAACACATTCACCATTAGGTGTATTAATGACTGTTGCAGAACTTCCATTATTGTGAATAAAGTTGTCAGTGTCAAAAAGTAAGTACAGATATTTGGTTGTCTCTGCCAAAAAGAAACTTTCCATTCTATTTTCCAACTCATGAGTAGCCACATTTTTCACCTGAAATAGGGAGAAGATAAATATAATCCACTAAAACATACAATAACATGTAGATTTATTATATACCGTACTGGTAAGATTAATTTTGTAAATTCTGTTCCAGTTGTTTCATTGAAATTGGTCTATGTACCATGGGCATAAAACAAGTGCAATGTTTTCCTCATGTCAATTATTTAATGTTGATTCTATTTAATACAAGATATCAAGAACATGTTCTAAAACTCACCAGAAATTAATGAAGACATTATATTGTATCGTGCTGGCACAAAAAATATAACATAATAACACAAGATATTTAAAGCTTTTAAGTACAAATCTAGGATTTTAAACTAAAACTTCATTAACGAAGTGCTATTGACACCATTTCTTTAAGACATTACTAGACATCCATGTTAATGACGTGTTCTGAATAGCTCATCAAAGAAAGTTCTGGTGATGTGATAATTTCTAATTATCCACGTATTAACACAAAATATTGTCTAACTATCTACTGTTGCACTACATTGTCCATCACTAAATATGTAATCTTAAATAAGTGGAAAGCTAGAATTACTGTAGCATATCCGCAGTCTGTCTTTGTACTGTGTTCTATGGACTCTAGCATGTCTACACCAACATCTAGAAGGAATGGATCCTTTGTGGCCTGGTAGAGATAAACTGCACTCTCTATCAATTCTGTAATAGAATAATTTAGAGTTCGCTTTTGTTTTTTTTTTAAGAAACAAGCCCATATTTCCAACGCACACTTATTCAATGTTTGTATATTTGATCAGTGACTGTATACACGAAGAAAGATATTTATATAAGGCAACATTTTTATACAATTTTTTTTAAATAATACAAGACTAATTTAAGATAAGGATCCAAGGGAAATAATCATTATCTCCCCTGATATGTTCATTTCAAATTTAGTGCTGTCAGACAACTTTGTATTATTTTAGATTTGTATCATATTTGTCGTTGTTTTTGAGTTCACTGTGAATTCTGTGATATGAATTCTTTGTTGATACACCTATTTGATTTTTTCTGCTTTTGACTTCTTCATTTGAGTTGTTTGATGTTGTATAACTCTTTGATGTGTTTGTTGTTGACTATCTCACAGTCAAGTCAAATTTAATTATTACCCAGGGTGCACGACACCACACATAATTTCGATCACACAAATATGTAGTAACACACTTTCTCACCCAGAATTTTTTTTCAGAAGTTGGCAAGTATGTCCTCATAAAGACTAAAGATATTGCATGGAAACAAAATTTTCATAAGCCATACAGGGAAAAAGCTAAGAACCCCTCTGATTTTAGCTTGGGAGGATAAAACTGACACAATAAAATATCTTGACTCTTGTTTATGAATATCATACCTGGTCGTAAAGGGTATCCCTCTCTGCCACCATGTATTTCAGCCTTAGGAATGTTGTAGTACTCAGGTAGGAAACCAAACTGTCTCCAAACTTGATGAAAATTATGCATGGTTTTCATGGCACTGTCTATGTCACCTAGCATACTCTGCAAGGATAGAGTTCATACAGTTATATGAATAAGCAAGTGTCTTAACATTCACCTGATTGGCACAACAATTCAATTTGGTACATGTTGCATTTTATAAGTGTATCAGATTTTTGAAATTTTGTTCTTATTGGTAACAGCTGCATATAATTATAGTGGTTGTAAAGTAAACAGAAACAGTGAACACTTTACCTGAATTCCTGGCCAAAATGCATCTAATGATGTAAACATTGGCAGAGTTATACCCCCTTTCTTCATATTAGCCCACATATACCAATCATCCCTCTTCAAATGAACTTCAGCTGCTTTCGCATATTCTGGAAGTATAAACAATGCATCCATATTACCTCATAGGTAATTTAGATGTTCAGTATATGATGACTGTTCACGATTTCAACTTCCTAAAATCATTGTACCAATTTCAACTAATCTTGGGTAGGAAAGATCTTTAGGGAAAGGGGAGTAAGATTTATTCAGGAAATGAGGCTTGGCTTCCAGGGGTCACCACTTGGGGCCAAAATGGGGAAATATGACAAAATTTCAAAAACTTTTTATTATTCTAGCATGACAAGAGTTTAATGCTTGCATATGAAGTAACATTTGGGCATGCAAAAAAGGGTTTCTTCATGGTGTGACAAAATACTTCTGCAATTTGATTAAGCAAATTTACATTTGTTCAGAATGTAGGTCATTGCAACCAGGTAGCATCTTTTTGGGGAAAATGGGGGGAATTTGACAAATTTAATTACATTTAAATTCTTATCAAATCTGTTTAACTCATTCTTTATGTATTTCTAATTGTGGTATAGATTATCTTGGAACACGAAACAAACATAAATGTGCTTTACATACCATGAAACATTTCCAGTAGTTCAGGTATTTGGAACATAATACCTCCTTTGACAAGATACTCAAAGTAGGAATCTATACCACCCCCAATTCCTGCATCCACTGCTGTCCATTTACCAGTATTGACATCTATGTGATTGCCAACCTGAAATGCAATAGATAGGAATAAATATTTCATAAAATGATTGGCTTAAACCTTGGTTTGTTTACCAGTCAAGAATATGTTTGATTGTTTTCTTTAATAACAAATCTTGTAATTATTTGTGCAACTTTGACAAATGTTTTATGACAAAAACTTAACTAAAGTATCATGTGGAAATGTGCTAACATACATGTTTCTATTTTTTATGATTCACACCTGTGGTCTTATTCGCATAGCGTTTGGGACTATACATGTGTCGTCAGGCTAGATGAATTGTTCTCTGGTTTCTTCACTGTAATCATCGCGATTGGATGTTGCCAAAAGCGATGGGGCGTGGTTTAGATATCACCTCATCTCTCATGTACACTTTTTCTTCCCACGAGTATCTCAACAGATCAACAAATTTTGTTTTTTCAATTCAATATGATCAACAACATTATTAATATCGATATCAAATTGGCTGCTACCGTGTCTACTGTGTTGAGGTATCAAGAGTACCTAAGTGTATATATAATGACAAAATAAGACAACTTCATATTCAACCATAGGCAGACAGCCCGTAAATTGTTTTTGGAAATTACCCTATAAATCGAGAGGGTATTTTCCTATTTTTTACGCGCAATCTACCTGCAGACACTCTACGCAAGTTGTTTACATCAACATATTTTTTTCTCAACATGCCTTTATAATACAAGAAATGTGTTAATGTAAACATCTTGCATAGAGTGCCTGTGGGTAGACGGCGCATAAAAAAATAGGAAAATACCCTCTCGATTTATAGGGTACCTGTAATGTAACAGATGGCTTTTGCGTTTTAGGTTCATTCAAATCAATTTCTGATTCTTTTTTCTCAGGTGCAGATTTCCAGTGTTATGTCAAAAACAATTACCATTTAATGGTGCACTTAATACTTTTGTGAAACAATTGAAAATCCACCACGCCCGACGAACAGGGTGTCATTATTACTGCCAAAGTTAGTTTAAATATACACTTACAATTAAATTCTCGATCTCGATCCTACCACAACTGTAGATCTGACACAGCTTGATTACACTGTTAGCCATTCTTATATTTTTAATATTATTGTTTATAGATGTTATCGCAATCATGAATAAATCCTCATCAACATCAGTGATGTATTTACTTCACTGTCCACGTGTAGAACATGCTAGATGCAACGTGAAGTAGGCCCCACCCAACTATATATTGAAGTTTGATCAGATTACATTGAAGAAAACAATTTGATTGACAGACAGTTTGGCTTGATATATTGAGTTTTGAGGACATAATCCAAAATGCTTCAAGAACTAGACCAAAGGTGTAAGTGACCTTGATTTTTGGCTTACCACTCCCTTCACTAATAGGGAGCAAATAAAATTTGGCTTAAATCCAACCATTGGATCTGAAAGTAGTTTATAATGCATTCCTATTTAATTGATTTAGGGAACATAGATGAAAAGTCAGGGTCACTGTTTTTATATTATAATGAAAGTGACCCTAAATTTTCATCTTTGTTCCCTAAATCAATGGGGTTTATCAATTCCTAATAGGGAACCAACACACTGAATTTGGCTTTAATTTAACCAAAGGAGGTAATTAAACATATTGAGCACAAAAAATCTTTTAATACTTATTTCTGTTTTTAGTAACAGTGACCTTGAACTTTGACCTATGCAACCCCAATTCAATAAGGTTCTTCCTTTCCTTACAGGAGACCAACATACAGAGTTAAGTTTAATTCTAACTAGAGTTGTCGCCAGGATAGACGGACAGACAATCTGCTTCCAGTATACCCCCCCCCCCCCCCCCCCCAAATAATTATTGAAACTATTGTGTGGATATTGTGTGGAAACATACTCACATGAAGACAGACAAATGTGCCAAAGTATTGAGTATTGAACAAATTATACAAGTTTGCAATTTTTCTCAGTTTTCCTTCAATTGCATAAATATATGTCAACAACTTGATTAAAACTTGAACATAACAGTACCAATAAAGATTACTTACCAAGTTAATTTCAGATCTAAATTTCCACAATGCTCTCATGGCTCGCATGGCAACTTTTTCAAACACAGGATCCCCAGTCAATCTACTTAATGTTCCAAACTCAACCAAGAAAGTGCCAGCACCTGCAGTACATGTTACAGTTGTCTCCCCTTTAGGGACTCCATGCTTCAGATTAACAGTTCCATATGGCATCCCAGTTGCTGTATCAAATGCTAAAGCAATATAAGAAGTAATGAAGTTGACCATTTTTATAACTATTCACCAATTCAAATTAGTTTTAGGTTATAAATCATGCCTTTTCCCGAAAAACACTACCTCATTGCACTTTTTTTTTAGCAGAAAAGAGCCACAAAGTAATATCTATTGTTTTCTCAGTTCAGTTTAAAAAGGGAGGGAGACCCCTAAGATAGGTTATTTTAAGACAGTGATTATTTCTAAAATTGTTACCTGGTAATAGTTTCCGTGCAATCTCTTCAGCAAGTCGCAGCAAAGGCCCAGAACAAGGCCAGCCAGGCTCAACATCCATTCCTGCCTTATGGGTAAAAAGATGAGCTGAAAGCAATCCTCCCAGAACTGTTATAAAAAAGAAAAAATACCATGTGCAATTTGAATCAGTTTCAAACTTACCCAGATGGATCAATTGCAAGGTCATGCATTAAATTATCGAAATTTATATTGAATAATATTTTAGGGTTTATACAGAAATTATTTCTACAAAAATGTTATTACCTACACCTTATCTGTGAAATTGAAATTAATGTAGCTGTTTTCATTTTGCACACATTTAAAGGTTGTTTTTTTTTTTTTTTTAAAGAAAACGTGTTAACTCAAGGGAGATAAGTGTAGTTTGAATGGTTTGTTGTATGCCAATACTAAACTAAAATATTAATTCCTGATATGCATTGACCATAATTGAGCTGAGGCATATTTAGAGTTCAATCATTGTTTGTTGTTAGACAGCTGACTCTCCTATGTAACTAAAAATGTAACTTCATACTTCTGATGTTAGTTTCAAACACAGAGGCATTGATATCTATGTCGAAGTCCATCTTCTCTATGACAAGCTGCGCCACTCTCTGGAATTCAGTGTAATTTCCCATTACAGCCAGAGTATCTAATGCATCTATCAATGTTAGAGAATAACTGAAAGCAAAGAAAAAGCAGGAAAAAACCAATTAATAATAGTACACAGACTAGATTTTCTAATTATATACAAATTCATTTTATTACACAAAATCTCCCGTCAGATTCACAGACTTATATATGTTTTAAATTAAATGTGACTAGGATGATGTTTATTGAAGCCATGATGTATTATAAACAAGACTGTCTTACATGTACTTATATCAAGACAACTAGTGTGATTTGTTTACCATTAATCGGATGTTATGAATGGCTGTCAGTTAAACCCCTTACTTTTTATGCCAATTAACCCAAACTAGAGAATGTTTGTAAAACATGAACATATTTCCGCAAAGTGAAAGTCGTAGCAAAGGTAAAGATTTTAACTAAGAATATTATCTTGGTCACAAAAGGTAGAACCCACCAAACGATACTTTCTTGATTTTGTTTGTAGAATTCTCTAAAAGAAACATATGAAGTTTCAAGTCTGTGGATATTATGCTTCCTTGTAAATAGAGCAGATCAAAAAGTTTAACTAAAAATCTAAGTGAAGTTGATGAAGAAGAAAAACTAGGTCAAGGAAGGTCAACGTGACCTACCTTTGATTTTGCAGATGAAACTCTTCAAGGTGAAACCACATATGAAATTTCAAGTCTGTGGGACTAAAACTTCCTAGTAAAAGGAGGTGATCAAAAAGTCTAAACAAGATTCAATGGGGAAAATATAATTTTACAGTGTATACATGTATTTTATGCCTAATTTATGAAAATAGGAAAATAATTTGATTCAAGGTAATCTGAAATGATATCTTACTTGTACAAATATAAAGTTGAACACTTGCTGAAAGCAGTTTTTTTATTATTATCTCCCTTGTCTATTAAAATAAAAATGTATGTATTGAAACAATCTCAATATTACCTTCCCCATGTATCTAAGCCATCACATGTTAATGGTCTTAGTTCATCATATGGATAAGCATACTTTATGTATCCATCATAAGCATGATGAAACATCTTCACAACTCGATCTCTAAATAAAGCAAAAGAATAAATATATATAAACATCTTTACAACTCGTTCTCTAAATAAAGCAGAGGAATAAATATATGTATAAATATATTAAATTACAATTTTTTTAGTAATAAGTACATGTACATGTATATGTTTTTTAATACTGAAGATAAATTATACAAGAGAACTAGAAAACTAATATTGATAGGACCCTGCAGAATGTTAATTCTATGAAGTCAATATCTGTATTGAAACATAGAAGAAACAAGCATTCTAAGAGTAGTATGTCCCCTACCGGTGGCTATACATCTAGTTTAAGGATAGACCAAGAAGAACATTTAAATGCAGAAAAATTTAAAGCAATGCAGTGAATTGGAAAGAGGAAATTTCAATGGGCCATTGGGCCCTATTACAAAAGATTTGTATGGGCCACTGTAGTATCTTCTATTAGAAAATACTAAAATATGATAGGCAATTCTATAATTTCATAGGATATCACATTCAAACTATGTATCAAACAGCCCATGGCCCCTGCCTTTCCCATTCACTGCAATGAATATTTTTATTTGCTTATATGATTATAATTTTACGTAGAATGAGGTACAGCATGATGGTCTGAAAACCATACAACCATATTGCATGTCTAGAACCAGAGAGGTTTATGAAGACAACATTCAAAATGAAACCTAGATTATGTGTTGGCTCAGTCATAACTTTGCACATGTAGTGCATTGTAGTCTTAAGTATCTGATGTGGCTGAAACTGTATAAGTTACGTTCACAAAAAGTATGACAGACAGACAGTCTAACTTACAATTTTAATTACTGTGTAACAAAACAAGATGCACATGGTCATATAGTGCCAAAAACAATGTACCAGTGCATATTAAAGTTTCATTGAATGAATCTGTAAAGAAGCTGCATTGAAAAGATTTGATTATACTGTAAACCATATAAGTCAAAAATGAGTGCCACAACTCTAAAAAAAATAAAATAATCACAACAGCAAAACAATATACACATCCTTGTATAAAATCAGGCATGTATACAAGGGTTCACTGTTGTGCAACTTAAACTTTAGAAGGAGTAGTATACACAAGGTTTGATTCCATAATTTTCAACTAAATTTTCTAAGTTGAAAAGGGCAATTACTCTGAGAAAAATACAACAGAACAGAACAGCAAAACAATATGCACATCCTCATATAGTTTCAAGCATGTTTAAAAAGGTTCATTATTGTGCGGCTTAAACTTTGGAAGGATTTGTGTTCACAAGGTTTAACTACCTCTTAACCATATTTTCCAAGTTAAAAAGGGCCATATATAGCTCTGAGAAAAATACAAAGACCAGAAAGCAAAATGATATGGGCTTTCTCGTATAGTGTCAAGCATGTCTGCAAAGATTTATTGTTCTAGCTGTGACTTAAACTTTAGAAGGAGTTCAAAAGGTTTGATTACACTCTCAACCATATTTTCTGATTTAAAAAGGGCCATATCTCTGAGAAAAATATAACAATCAAAATAGCAAAACAATATATGCATTCAGTGTCAAGAATGTCTGCAAAGTTTCATTGTTATGTGACTTAAATTTTAGAAGGAGAAGCGTTCATAAAAAAGATGGACAGACGGATTGTAAAACTATAGTCCCCTCTGGTGGGACCGGTAGGGGACTATTTAAACAACATTGTGTTGAAACCATCAGAAAAAAGTTAAGATTTTTATTTTCAAAATTGATAATCCTACGTTCATCGACCTCCGTGGTGAAGTGGCTAGCACGCAGGATTTCTTATCTCGCAGATGTGAGTGGTTGGGGGTTTGCAGCGAAAGTGAGGCTGAGCTCAGGCACTGACAAGTGTGTACTTGACCAATACACTTAAACTGGCAGCTCATATCAAGATGGTCTGTCGGATGGGGAATTACAATGACAGTCCCCTGTTCTCTCAGACATGCAAAAGAACTCATCGCATAAGAGTCATAAGTGCTAATGCAATGACTGAGAAAAGCTGTCAAAACCAGTAAAAGTAACTTTGAGAACATACGCTCTATGCATGTTGTTCACATCAACAAATCATAGTTGCCAACTCTCCCTATAGCTATTAAGAAAGCCTAGGAGTCTCCCTTTTTTTCACACACAATTTTCAGTTTTGACATCAGCATAATTCCTAAACCTTGCTTATCAACTTGCTTGAACCAAGTATATTGCACAGAACTGGCAGTTTGCACTTCTGTTTTGTCATATAGGGCATTGTATATATGTTTAAAGACATTTAAGGTTTTGCTACACAGTTTCTCCCCCATGAAAATTTCAAAAAGTTGACAGGTATGACAAGTTTTTTCTCTCAACATGCCCATATATATGATACAAGGGAAAAATTGATAAACGACATGCGTAGAGCACAGGCGCTTGAAGTTCTATCAATCAATAAATCATGTTGACAAAGTCTT